>OMLC01096890.1:0-33310 GCA_900302585.1 Regalecus glesne | reverse complement strand
TTTTTTTAATTAAAAAACTTTATTTACATCAGCTTATGACTATGTCTACATTCCATCATTTCAATGCAAATCCGAGGGGGAGTAGGGGAGAAAAATGACTCGAGTTAACGGGTAAGCTTTCTGTGATTTGTTAACGCCAATTCACCGCCAGCTTTTTATTATTTTATTTCACTTTGTGTTGCATCTCTGTCCACTTGAACATGTCAATGGGAGCTGCAGTGCAGGTACTTGATCCCTTCACCAGTGGTGCATTGCCCCGAGTTACAGGGATCCTGTTTTCTCTCCTTCGTTGAAACATTTAGACCGATCAATGTGTTTTCCTTCCAGCTAAATGTCAGGGGTGCTTTCTCACCTTTGTCTCATTTTTGGCATTCATCGCTGCTTCCTCTGGATGTTTTATGATGAGGTTTATGATAGATTCACTATACAGTGAATGATACACACACACACACACACACACACACACACACACACACACACACACAGTGACTGTGTAAAATGTGATTTTTCATTTTGCGGACTTTTAGCTGGTTTCAAGATCGACCAGGATGTTGTGCAGCAGCTCCTGTGGTCTTTGAAAGATTTGGTCTGACCAGAATTCCTAAATTTCAATGTGAGCATCACTGATTGCTTATCCCTCGAACCCCGAACAAGGCTGCAGTGATTGTTAGGAGTCTGGCATGGTACCACAGAGCTGGGTCAATTACTGGGGGAAGAGAATATACCCCTCCCCATATATATTTCAATGGGTATAGGGTGACAGGAAGGTGAATATACTCCATGTACCTGTGTTTAATACCATGTCTGCTTGATGGGGTCTACGTGGGCCTTCTCCCCAAATAAGCATCTCTATTTTACCCCGTCTCTGAATGACCGAAGATGTAATTCACGAATTAAATAAAGTGCTTGCGCGACTTACCGCGGCACAAAAATGATTGTGTTCAACGCAAATGTGCCTGAAGGAGTAAACTAAATGTCAAGTGAACAGGACAGGTGTGCAATACGAGTGGTTCATCCTGAAGCCATTCAGCCTGCAGATATCCTCTTTTAGCCACAGGGCATCTTGTTCCCACCCCTGTAGACACTTTGCCTGCTCTACTCCCACACCACAGCACTCCCAGCACTCTCTCTCTCTCTCTTAATGGTAGCTGTGTTCTGTCTGTATGGCGGGTTTCTAAATACTCAAGGACACTTTCACTGGGAAAAGTATCTTTACAACAAATGGTAAAAGAATTGTCGAATAGCCACAGTAAACAATGTAAAATCTCAAATGGTTTTTTTTTTAATCCTCATTAAGTGTAGAAACCGCCTGACTTTACAGTGAAAGTATTCTTCTTTTTTTTTTTTGACACGCATGTTAGGGTTGATATTGCTGCCTGTCCCCCTGAGGAAGGCAATAGGAATAATACTCGGAAATGGTCCCCGTTGGCTGCAGCTACTCGCTTCTGCTTCACAATAGGATGGGTTGAATGCAGAAAACCCATTTTGTTGTATGCATGAATGGTGACAAATCCTACTGTCTTCTTCTAAATCACAACTTGGTTTCATATCCATGTAATTGAAAACATGTACACATGTTAAATACTTTACGAATGAGAACAAATGAATATATCTGGGCTTGGTTAAAAGGCTATCCCATTCTTTTTATTTCCTCTCATCAGTAAAACAGTTAACACATTTAAAGACTTTCTAAATGACACAGAATAATTGATGTATTCATGGGGAGTTAACGGGCTCTCGCTCTATCCCCTCACCAGTCAAATAAACAGAGTGTACGCGAAGCCTTTCATATCAGACTCACTCTTACAGGTAAAGGGACCAGGACAATAGGAAAACCCGACGCTATCAAAAACGTGCTTCTTGTTGAAAGCCTTTTGAGATGCTCAAGCCTATAATCAGAACAAGTGGGCTGGTGTTCAAGTGCTGCTATTGTCATCAGAGTCAATGAATCAATGTGAACAGTCAACAGTCACTTCATAATCCACATCAGCTCCGTTCCACATAAGATCTCATGGCCCATCCCCAGTGTGTGTGTGTGTGTATATATGTGTGTATATATATATGTGTGTGTGTGTGTGTGTGTGTGTGTGTATATGATGACCTCAATAAGTTTTAAAAGCCAGTGACCTGAATCATAATGATGGCATGGTTTTGAATGGATATGACGAACAAGCCATTGTTCTTTCTCCTTTCTCATTGGTTCGGCTCCGCAGAGACAGAAGGTCAGGAGGGTATCAGCCCTGAATGGTGTGCCACCTATTTCTGAGCTGTTCTGTCTACTTTATGATGATTTATCAGATGTTCTGTTGGGAGCTAAGCCATTTTGTTAGACGAAGGTCATTATTTACTCAATAAGGTTCTTTATGTAGCCCAACAGGATATTGTGTGATAGAGGAGGTTTGAGAATTGCTCTGCGTGGTCAAGTGGCAGCCAGAACACGAGGCTATTTTGCAGGGTTTGAAGTTCTAAGTGGTTCAAAGGAAGCAGAATTTTTCACTTGTTGAATTGAGTTGTTGTTATTGTTGTATCTTATTTAATCCAATGTTTTAATATGCAATCTTAGTTCACCTTTTGATTTCAATATATTGAATAAAAGTGATTGACTAACGTATTTATTGTATTAATTGATTGATTGATTGTCTTTATACCTCAGGTTGAACTAAATGTGACTTGTGGTACAGTATCCCCCAAAAGTTTTTTTTAAAACACTGCACCAGAGTATATTAACGTTGTCTCTTTGCCTCTCTTTCCCAGCCGTGTTGAACACAGCATAATGCTGCGCTCCCATGGACTGTCTGGTTCGGCAAAACAGCCAGATGGATCTTGTAGTTCAGTCGATGACAACCTCAGTGAGCTTTCACACCACCTAAACTACAAATCCCATGTATAATGAGGTAGTTGGCGTTTCGGACTGTGGTTCCGGAGTCGAAAACTTAGTAGGTGAAAATGCTGGTGATCTTTTTTTCTCTTTCACATGTGCTTAAACATATTAACATTAACCATGACAAAAATTAAGAAGTGAGGAATGGTATGTTAGCTCAAAAAACCAAATTGACTTCCTGCTGTTACTCTGCTCCCAGTGAAGCGCTGGGAGCATTAGCTAGCATAATACCCAGCTGTTTCCCTTGCCTTGTTTTGAATGGGACGTCTGCAATGTACCTCTTGACTATAAAATGAATGGTAAGCGTATTTTTTCTAAATTCACACATACTTTTAGACACTCGTCGTTAATTAAGCAAAGTGATTTCAGGCACATCGAGTGGCAAACCTTACAGTATGCTACATGGCGTGATCAACTCGACCCCAGTAAGCTCATGTCTGTCTGCTTATCGATTCTGACTGCATTTTGTATTTGTTAGTCCACTTTCTACTGAGCTAATGAAAACTCAGTGAAAGATAGAAAATGATAGAAAAATAATCATATTATGTCTCACTATTTAATACTTAAGTTTGAAGTGCAATTGCACCGAAATTCGACATACACATCAAACATTTAGTTTCTTACAGCGTAGTATATTGCCTTTTCAACGACTGCTATTATAGCATTGATGGTTGCAATTGTTCCAATTGCCATGCATCATGATAATCTGATGGTACCTATTTGTTTATAGGAGAGGATTGTTGCTTGGCTAACTTGAGTGCAGTGTTGTAAGCTTACTTTAAAAATCTAGTTGGTTTCACAAAAAGAGGTGAATCAGTTCAACTGGATCAGAAGTTTATTTGGAAACGTTTCGTCACTCACCTGGTGACTTCTTCAGTCTGAGCTAAGAACATACTGAAGGTAGGCATGTCTTCCACATATTCTTTTAAGTGCCTACTTGATGATTGCTACATACCTTCAGTCTATTTTGAGGGACTTCCTTTCATTTTAAGTAGTTTTGTGAGTACCACCTTAGTTGGCCTGGGTATTTCCTCAATCTCCAAACGTCTTTATTTCTGATTCTCTTATACTCTCTGTCTTTATTATTCATTCACTCTTAGACATGATGGAATTTCCTGAAGATTTTAATCAACTTGAGCTTTTAAAAACTCATGGACACCTGATACCCCGAGGAGCAAGTAGCATGTGGACTGGAGAGGAGGTCGGGGACAAAGCTGAAGAGGAAGAGAAGCATAGTGAGGAGTGGTACCTGCAGACAGAGGAAGCTCTCAAAGATAGAACAACGGAGCTTATTCTCTGGGCAGCAGAGAACAACCGTGTAAGTGTTGAACCTCACACTGATGCTCTCATGGACATTGATTAAGTCAGCCTGCAAGCCTTCATATCTTAGCATCAACGGCAGATGCATCACACTTAGTTGGAGGTAAAAGGTTAGAAAGTCAAATGGCATCAGTGCTCTGTGAGTGCCATCATGTATCTCTTGACAAACAATAGATTAGAGGGGAATTAATTGAGAATTCATTGACATTCATCCAGAAGATGAGTTGACCTATGGAATGTAATTCACTCTGAATGGTGTGAAAATCTTTGTCATGTCTTACAAGGGCTTAAATGAATCATTAATTATTTTAAGTGAACACTAACCTACCAGAAAATACCTCAATTTCTCCATCTCATCCATTGTCAAATGCTTATCCAAAATCGGGTCACAGGGGAACTGAAGCCTATCTCAGTTGGTGAAAGGCAGGGAGGGATACAGCCTAAAAGGGTCGCCAGTCCATCACAGGGCAGAGCAATTAGGGGAATCTGCAGGCGTGGGGCTCAAACCTGCAACCTTCTGATTGCAAGTCGACCGCTCTACCCACTGAGCCAAGCCGCCCCCTCTACTTGTAGACGTTTTGTAAAATGTCATTTTCAAAGGCCAAAAATTTAAAAAGATTGCGATGCAGCTGTTGAAGCTAGATAGCTATGTGGTAAGTGAGGCAATAGCAAAGGCTAATAAGCCATTTATGGAGAGACCGTTTCTGAAAGACTCCTGCAGGTAGCGAATATCATCTTCCTGGTGAAGGCATCTTTATTCGGACATGTTTGTCTCAACCCGAATACAGTGACAGAAGAGATCAGCAAGTTGTCAGAGGACATTGTGCACTAAAGAAAATGATTTTATGACTATTCTTTGGGACTTGAGAAAAACACAGAGGTAAATGACAACACTCAGCTCACTATATTTGTAAGGGGTATTGATGATTGTTTTGAGTTTGACAAGGCAGACTACATGTTCCTGATATCTGTTTACCACCTGCGTAGTGCCTTTGACTACTGATCATATACATTATGCTGCATTATTGCCTTTTATACTTGAATGATGGATTTCTACTCCCACATTTACCTATTTTATGCCTTATTGTGTTATATTTATTGCTTTATTTGTACGTGTTTGTTTATATATACAAACACATACAGCTTGTATTATATATCTTTATTTTACTCTATTTTATCTTTATCTTATGTTTTTACAATGGATTCTCCCAGCCTAAGAATTTCCCTCAATTGCACTTGTACAACCGGAGTGACAATACACACCTTGAATCCTGACTTTGATACTTATGATTTAAAACGGCAAGGCCAAGAACAATTTTTAATTGTAGCATTTGATAGTGTGAAAGCCTCTGTTAAAGTCGAATTATGATGTTTATTTTATGTGGCTACCATTGAAAATCTGTAGCAGGATTTTGAGCATCACTTTTGTGATTTTAAGACTCAGAACACGACTTTTCCAGATAGTTGCTGACCCGTTCTTCTCTTTTGATGTGGACAATAATAGTACATCTGTCGCCATCTTGCAATGCTGTGATTTAATTTATTCTCCAATCCTTTGCGAATAATACTCATTACTATTGAACTCTAGTTAATGGTCATGGCAATTTGCATAGGAAATGATCCTTGGTTTCAGTCATTATGCAGCTGTGTTGTCTACAAGGCTGGAATGCCTGCAGTCAGTTTAGACTGAAGATGTCACCTACATTAGGGATGAGACATTTCCCTCAATGCTGTGCCCTGATAAACTGATTCAAACTGTTGTGATTGACATGAGTGAGTTTGTACAGCTAGCTGAAGGGGTTGAGGCCCGGGAGGAGTTGAGACAGGTTTGGTCTGATATTGATTCTCCTGGATCTGGGTGCTCTTTGTTTGGTGGTGCAGCAGTTGGTACTGTTGCCTCAGTGCAAGAGGTTCTGTGTTCAAATCCCATCTCAGGATCTTTCCTGTATGGAGTTTGTATGTTTTCCCCATGTTTGTGTGGGCTTCCTCCAGGTGCTCTGGTTTTCTCCCACCATCAAAAAGACATACATGTTAGTCTTAATATCCCTGCCTATGCTCTGGAACAAGGCAATGGGGAAAAGAACTTGAGTTGGTCCCCGGGCACTTCAACTGCTCACTGCTCCTATACAATAGGACGGGTTAAATGAGAGGTCCATATTTACTTGTCATAATCAGTCCCCGTGTTAAGACACAGACATAGAGTGTGGGGAGTTTAAAGTCATATGCCCTTCCTGATGCCCCACAATGTGTTCAGACATGCAACGTCTGGCTCACCAGTCCCTGAAATTCACACTCTACCCCTGAGTTACCATGACCCGTGCATATGTAAGTATAAGTTTCATTGTATGTATATATGATGAAATAAAATGTAGTGTAATAAAATGTTGTAAAATGATAAATAAAGTTTCTTCTAGTAGCAAGGGTAGTATGTAAAGCTTCTCTGTTTGTTCTCATTTCAGTTGTCTACTGTCCAAAGGTTGATGTCTTCAGACCCCTCACTGACTCTTTGCCACGACGAAGATGGCTACACGCCATTGCACCGTGCAGCATACAGTGGCCATTTTGGTGTGGCGTCTGCTTTACTTGCTGCTGGATCTAAAGTGAACACATGCACCATTGATGGCTGGGCACCCCTCCATAGTGCCTGCCGGTGGGGCCATGTCACTATAGCGGCCCTTCTCCTACAGCAAGGAGCCAATCTCAATGCTCAGACCAATGGTGGGTTGACTGCCCTTCACCTGGCTGCTTCCTATATCAGCACTCCACCGGAAGACTCATTCAACACATTACAGCTCCTCCTCTCTCAGCGCCACCTCAAGGCTGGGCTCCGCAGCAGCAGTGGGGAAACGGCAAGTGAAGTGGCCAGGCGCTCTGGACCATATTATTTTCTTTTTGAGATGGTGGAAGACTGTAGTAATGTACTGCCCTCCTGCTGATTTCGAACACATTTCCAAATATTAACCCCATCACTCAACCTGAATCTTTTACTGTGAAGGTCTAAACCATTAAGTCATCAATCCCCTGGGTGGACACATTGTTGTTTTTTCTGTTTGGTGCTCTTTGTCATCCACAACCTCATGGAAAAAAGATACAACTAAATGCCCTGTAATTTCCAAAAAGGATGGGTAATGGTCCCTAGATGTCCCGATTGAGTTATTGAGGTACAGTATTTGGATCAAAGTCCAGTTTTTCACTTTGGTCTTATCCACTTCAAATTTATATAAAATGTTTGACTTTCAGCGAGATTCCACAAATCTAACAGATTTAGGAAAATGATTCCAGAGATGCGTTGCTAAAACTGCAAATGTGTGGTCACCCTTTGTTTTGCAGTTGGAGTGGTGGATGCATAAAAGACCAGGGTTTGAGGATCAGAGTTGTCAGGAAGTTAAATGAGGAGTGAGGAGATCCGAAATACTATAACGGGGTAAGATCATACAGTGCGTTAAATGCATCAGAATTTTGAACATACTAAATTATTTAAGACCGCTTAATTGAGGCAAGATTAGAGAGAGTTACAGGAATCTAGACAGAAGATGAAAATGAATTAATATTTCCAAATCCTTAAAAAAGACAAATTATGTCTCATTTTAGCTATATTTCTTTATTGAAGAAGACATTGGATGAGCCCAGTAACATGGTGATCAAAAGACTTTCTAGTCAAAGGTGATGCAAAGATTTTTAGCCATAGGTTTGATTTTTGAATGAAATTGACCATTAAACTGATCAACTGTAGTGGCAAAGTTCTCTGGACTAATTAAGAGAACTTGAGTTTTTTTCAGGGTTTAGATGGAGGAAATTAAGGGACATTCATTCTTTGATGGCAGCTAAGGAACCATGAATGGAAGACAGTTGATCCAGATTATGAGGTTCAACTCATCTTGAAAGGGACTAAAAAAATAGCCTAGAGGTAGCATCTATAGAGATAAGAGGATTGGCTCAAGGACAGGCCCCTGGGGGACTCCATACAGTAGGAAAGCTGACAAGTATACATGATTGTGGCTGTGCTAGTGAGCACTAGATGGATTAGACATGTTTTTTTCCTGAGCTCTCCATGTTATAAAATAAGTTGGTATTTAATTTAAAATTTATCATTTTATCCGACCTCATGTTATCTCAACCAACTACTAAAAGTGGGACAATTCAAAGAGTGAAGACAGAGGGTTGAAAACAGCAGGATAAAAGCCCGACCGAGACCTCACCAAAGCTAGGGTTAATGCCAGCACCAGAACACACCATGACAGACCTCGTGGCCATCAAGGACACTGATGTAGAGTCGAGCAGCATTCTTCTGACAATGGAGAGCATGAAAAAAAACCAATGACTGATCGATTCGACACATTGGAGGAAACTTTAGCATCATCCACTCAAGCATCTTTGGTGAGTCTCAGACACTGGATGACAGAAATCAATTTTTACAGCCCGGTTGTGGTGGATCATGCACATCGCTTAGGGAAACAATCTTTGGAGGAAAACGCAAGACCACACCCGGATCCATCATTTCCAAATCAAGGAGAAAATACTACAGCTTTCTCGCCTGCAATTTGCCCTGACATACAAGGATGCGGGGATTGATTTCTTCCCCGATTTTCCAGTGGAGGTGATCAAACAGCGACAGGAAGATATTCGTAACAGGCTAAAAGAGGCTGGCGCAAGGGTTGATTTCATCTATCCAGCCCGGCTTAGGGTCACCATGGGAAACTCGGGGGGTATTTTCTTCACTACAAGAAGCCGAGCTGTTTGCAGGGACTCTGTGCTGAGCATTACATGTGCTTTGGATGACTATATATCTCTAGTATGTGACTTGTTCAGGGAGTTTGGCTACTTCCTGTCTCTATTGCCTCAGAGTATCCCTGTACAGCACACCCTCATGTATGGGATGTTAATTGCAAAGAGACTGATTTTAATGCTTTAGAAGTCAGAAGTAGTGGCACTCTTCAAGACGTGGCTATCAGAACTTACATCTGTATTAAATATGGAGAAAATAGGATATAGCTTGGCAGACAATCTTTTAAAAATTCTGCAAGATTTGGCAGCCATTCTTGGACCATCTTGCTCAATTCGATGGAGACCTTGAGTAGCTGTGACATTAACAATAGGCTCTTCACCTCTTCTTTGGTATATTCTGTGTTAATTTTGAGTACAAGAGATGCAATAATACATTTTATTGTCTTGAATTGTATACCCGGTTTGTTTTGTCCATTTATGTGTTCTTTTATTTATTCATTTATTTTCTTATGCCTTTATGATTATTTGTATTTTCATTTTGGCATAATTTCTTATGTGTCTCTTCATACTTTACTACTTGTAAAAATGTAATAAACATATTGTACAAAAAAGGATACATGATTGTTAAAATATCTATTATTCAGATAAGAGTGAAACCAATTTAACACTCTACCAGAAATGCCAACCTAGTTCTTCAGCTGAACAAATAAGACGGGTATGATCGATGGTATCGAAGACTGCAGTTAAATCTAGAAGGATAAGAAAATATTATTCAGGTTCATCGGCATGCATGAATGTTATTGGACACTCTTAATAATGCCATCTCAGTATATTGCTTTTGGTAAAAGACATATTTAATTTTATCGAAAAATGTTATGACTCGGTCAGCTTCAGGATTTAGTCCACAATTTTTTCCGGGTTTCGGATTGTAAATAAAGTTTAGAAATCAGTGTATAATTTCCAACCTTGCGAGATTGAAAAATATATTTTTTTGGTGAGGCTGAACACAGGGAATTTTAAAATAGTCAGGTATGGTGGACTTACTGTAAGGTACACGATAGTGAAATAATGATATATTCCCCCTTTAGAAGCCATAACTCCTTCTGTTTTCTAATTCGTTTTTTGAGGAATTCTATTTAATTGCCAAATTCCTGGCAAAGTTCTATAATACCCACAATCCTAAATGGAGTTTGCACCAGTTAGCTATCGGCTTCTCATCACCTATTACAAGAAGGGCATGTTCAGTCATGTCTCTCTTATTTATTTAAGGATTAACAATCGACATTTATGGGTCATTAAAAGAATTTGTCCAACCTATTTTCAACAGTGTAATGTATAAGGTTGAATCATTATAAAAAGGTACAAAAATGCTGTTCCCTTGTATGTAAAACAACAAAAAGAGTTCCTACTCACAGCTTCTCAAGTGGATTTGTTAAAGTGTTTGAAAGTAGTCACAAGGGAGCTTTCTAAACAGCAAAAACATGTATGTATTGCCTGTAATCTTCTGCCATGTCTAGGAAAGATTTTATGTTATGCTGTATTTGATTTAAGGTAATATCTGATTGCAGTCACTCCAGGGGGAAAGACAGGCCAAGTGTACAAGGACAGGACCGCTGAGGTTTCTTTTGGAGAAAAAAACCTCCTGATCTGGCAGGTAAGAGGAGCAGGATCACAACGTCCATCTCACATGCAATGGCTGACTGAGAGTCTATTAGGATTTTATCAGTGTACTGTACCAGCAACCGATTCCTTGAGGGCAGACTTGTGTCAGATCATGTAGCAACACTGGAATAGGTGATTGGAGATTCTGTATAACCCCGAGACAGTCTCATCCTCATGTACGCTGCTGTGTCTTTTACAGGTGAATGCAAACTGATACTTGCTGTTCAGCTACAGTGGAGCCATGAAAAAAAAACCCAGCACACCTCAAATACTAATGAGGAGTATTTCTATGGATGGAAAACAAGGCTGTTGTAAGATTTGGAGCTAGCAGAAACTGAACGGTAGCATGATCATTTCCAACTCGAAGGTCTTGAACAAATCTATACTCGGCATCGTTTGATTTCTAGGTAGGATTATGGATGTGTCACTGCTTTATTCATCCACGTGTCAATCTGGCCTATCCAGCTCCACCCATGTAATGAGACACGTACCCCTGCACGGATGTGGTGAACAGATACGCTTTTCTCCTGTCTTCATTTCGTTAAAATGTCGTGCGGTACCATTCAACCGACTGTGTACAGCTTCAACTTTTAACTGATGGCAATTGACATTTGGTCCAAATCACCAGGTGGAAAATCCCATCATATATATCACATTTGACTAGCTGTCTGACAACCTGTCCTAGTAGTACCTGGGCTCTTCATCTTTCTGTCGGATACATGCCAGTGGGGGTATAATTGTCTCATCAGGAGATGTTTAAAACACAGCTTTAGCAATTTGGTCACTCAGCACATCACTGTCTTCCTCAGCAATGTCCATTTCATCAAATGAAAATGGGTCACATTTGGTGAAATGGACATTGCCAACGACAAATTCCCATGGAGACTTGATTTCATGCAGAAACCCAAAGTCACTTTATATGGTATCGTTTCTAGTTGTCCATGTGACATGCACTAACTTCATATGTTCCCTGAAGGATATTGACACAAGAAAACAGTCTAGAGATTATATTTTATTTTTATTCTTGTTTTACATTTTCTTCTTTCTGGACTTTCTACAGTGATCTATTCGGCTCTAACTAAACAGTGACTGCCTGTGACCACAGAACAATTAAAGGGATGTCACAGCTCCGTGGGTAGAGCGGTCATCTAGCATCGGAAGGTTGCAGGTTCAATCCCCGCTCCTGCAGAAAGCATGTCAAGGTGTCCTTGAGGAAGACACCTGGGTCTAGATCTAGTGACCGAAGGCCATAGCACATGATTTTCATCCTCATCAAACCAATCAGTGGCCCCTTGTCCCCTACAGAAGGGACATTATTATTCTGGAAGCACAAAAAAAACCCCAACTAAGTCAGGCTAGAAATGTCTCATCATAAGATAAAAGTGATCACTCAGAATAACGTTGCATTAATGTATAGTGACCCTAACCCTCTAAGGGGACACGGGACCAATGCCAGGAAAATGACACCCACACTACGACGTATGCAACTATTGCTTTCTCTACAGTGTAATGGTATTGTGCAGGAAGACTGTGTTCTGTTTGATACGAGTTGCTGTAAAGAGTAATTCAAGCCGATTGGGCACATAGGACGTGTTGTCCTATGTGCCCTTTGTTCATGTTGAGCCCCTGACCCACTCCAGGTCTCTGCACAGGGTGAACTTGTTTTGTTTTTACTCTTCATTTCTCATTTTTCTTGTAGGACCTCTTTCAGTATTATAACCCATCATAAATTACCTTTTTTTTTTCAAATCATCTATCGCAGACCACCTTTTAAATCACTGTGGTTCAAACATAGATACTGCTTTTAGTCATTTTTCTCATTGTTTCCTCTTTTCTTTATTCTGTCCTATCCATCTTCATGAACAGAGCAGTTGGGCTATAGATAGCCTCAACCTCCCAAACTAGCCACAACCTTTACACACTAATCAAGCTGGGTGTTCAAAAGGATCTCTTTAATCTGTTTAATGGGGAGAAACCTCGGTTCTCTGGCTGCCTCCATTGAGAGATACAAGTTAGAACTTAACACTGCCACTCTGCTTTTTGACATCAAATTGGGGATGAATAAGGGGGGCCTGTGTTGTTCCATCAGGAGAGTTACAGAGAGAAAGACACGATATTTGGTCATTGTGTTCTTACCATGAAATTTGTCCTCTGCATTTCACACATCCCATTGTATATTATTATTATTATTATTGTTGTTGTTGTTGTTGTTCTTGTTGTGATTTTTTTTTCTGTTTTTACATGTCACCATCAATTACAATGTTGTGGAGAGTTGCAGTGGTCCCCGGAGGCTGTCCATAGCCAACCACTGCCCTACTGCCTTGTGGGAAGTTTATTGAGACGAAGTCCATGGAAGCACACCCTGTGAGAAAAGAGACATGTTGGCAGGACACATGGCAGCCCTTCAATAGTCTGGGGTTGCCGGCAGCCTCCTCCAGTCATGACGGGTTACTGTTCCTCCTGGGTGTATGTCTTTGTGAGAAGGACCAACCTGTCTTGGCAAAGGCTGCTTCTGAGGACTCTGCACACCTCTGTGGCACTCTAAAAACCTCATTGTGTAGGTCTCCACCTCTGAATATGGTGTCACACCATTAATGAGGAGAGATGTCATCATCAGATTTGATGGACTGCCAGCAAGTATGTATGTATCTATGTATGTATATGTGTGGGAGGTGTGTGTGCGTGTATATGGTGGGGTTCAGTATATTTTTATATTTTGTCGTGGTATTGCAAAGAAAATGGTACTGAAATGAGGTTGATGCAAGAGGAGAAAAAATAATGAATCAGAGTGGAGGAAAGAGGAAAATGAACAGAGCCAAAGGAAAGCAATTATTTCTTATCAACAAGTACTCAAAGGCCATAACTTTTCCATAATGCCATGTATTGTGGTTTGCTGAACTCTAATGCCGTTTACTACTGCGTTCATCACTGAAGCAGCCTCGGGTTTTGTGGTCAACAACATTAGAATTAAATTTGCACTTGCATTAATTTCACCATTCCACGGGAGATAGATTACCTGACCCTCCTTCTGAGTGGTTGCTAGTCAAGAAAAGTGCTATATAAGAACAAGGCCATTTAACTTTGACCTTTGACCTTTCTGGGATTCCCTTACCTGGCATGTAGCAAATGGAAAAAGAAAAACCTAATTTTATTCACTACGCCCAAGTTTGATCGATGCATGTCAATATTGAACTTTAATATCTTCTATTTCTCATAATAAAATGGGCCATATGAGTATAATACATATATTTCATATCATGTGCAGACTATCTCCTTAACATCCATTTAATAGCTTATTCAAAAGAAAGAAGATCTAACATACGTGTCTAGTTCACATCGGCCCTTAAATGGATATCAGATGAGTGTAGTATTTTACAGATATTCATCTAGACAGAAGTCCAGCAATCCAAACGGTGACCTGTAATATAAGAGAATGCTCATAAAAGAGCCACAAGCAGGAGATCCAGGCATCACAGCATTGATCTGCTCTACCAGGCCAATTAACCTCCAAATGATTGACGCTTGGTCCTGTCTGAGGCGAAGAGCTCTTCACAGCTCTACTGACAGTCTCTTAGTGTTTACTTCCATTGCTCCATTGCTCTTTATTCATCAAGTGGTCGATTAAATGACAATCGTCTAGCCAGTTGCCTTTCCCTATCCAGCAGATGTGATGCTGAGGGACCTTGTGGGCATTTTGGGCCTTACTCGATTTCTTTAATACTCCACACTTGTGTGTTCGTGGCTTATTTCGCACACACTTTTGAATGTACTATCAATGACCTCATGGCTGTAGGGATTCAAAACCTTTGAAAACCTCACAAGAGACCAAACTCCTCCACTGGCTTGTCACCTTGAGTCAGAGCAATGGAGAAAACGGAGGAATGCCATGATGGGGATCTGCACCCTGCTGAGTGTACTCCTCTAGTTATCTTTGTCTGCTCTACTTGCTGTACCTTCACGTTTGGTGCACGTATGAAGGTACAGAATAGATCTTGAAAAGCAGTCGAGGGGAAGATAATCTAATGAATTCATGCATAATGGTGGAGAGTAAAGAGCTTGTAGAGCTAAGCTACGCTTCTCAGTCGGGTTTTACACAGAATTCACTCATGATGAAAAGAATCGCTGACGCTTTATACACCACCACCCCTCCCCCAATCCCCTGGGTTGTGCTTTATACATCCTTTGACATCATGCGGGAGCACCATAAAGCCCGGGGATTGCAGGCCATTGCATAAACTGATCTCGTGCCTTAAAGCACACCGTTAGCCTAATAAACACCATCTCGTCTGCACGAGTAGCAACAGTTGTCTCGACCCTCTTTTAAGTTTTCAAACATACCTGAAACTTTTATTCTGATAGTCTCAATATTACAAACTACCGGTCCACTAACCTTCAATTTTCCACCATTTTGACTTTTAACACAGGGACATCTCACCGTTGCTCCCCACCTTGTGGGGGTGATATGGACTTAGATGGACCATATGACGTCGAGACCAGAAGCCTCTCCAGATACCCTGTGGTGGGTTTGAACCTGCGACATCTGGCTTGGTATATCCTGAAGTGTGTGCTCTACCACTGAGGTACCACGGCTCCCATCGTTTTTTTTAATGAAATCAGGAATGAATTTACCTTTCGTCTAAACACCACTTTGGTAAATAATTTACCATCATGTCTGCCGCCATATAGACTCACTCTGGGTCTACGTGGTGGCCGTGAGGTTGGCTTTTAAAAAGGTTTCATCCATGAGAAATCTATGATGACTCATTTAACATTTAATCCCCGAGGCATCAGAGTGGATAACATTTAATATACACCCAAACAGCCTCTGTTCCTTCCCACCCACTACCCATTATCTCCCTCCTCCTCTGCCATTTAAAGTGCATCTTGCAATTTACCTTCTTTTCTTCAATGGCCAGATGAACTGCAGTCATACCATCTCACTTCACCGACCCTCGCCCAGGGAGGCCTGCATGGTGCTGCTGGTGTATGTTGAAAAGTTGTCAATGAAGCCTGTCTGGATTCAAGCTAAGTGGACATAATTAAATTTCCTTTCTTTTTTGGCTCTGCCAAATTCCTTCTAAAGTAGTCTGATGACAGCTTTATTCAGGTGAAACGAAATGGCTGCAGTGGATGCTGCTTCTTTCTTTGTAGATCTCCCATATGTGCAGCGTTCAGGGAGAGTTAGCAGTGTGCCTGATAAAGTAATTTCTAAAAAAGCATTTATTTTCTGTCTTTTAACACTGGATTTTCAAATGCACTGGGCCACAAATGGGAGAGAATAAAGTGCATATGTTTATTTGTGCTGTGGCTCAGTTTGTTTGGTCTCCACTGAACATCAGACAGCACCTATAATTTAACAGGTCTATTGTGGCTTTACGTCGTGGAAATCAATGACGTTCCCCCATTTTCCACTCGGCTTTTCATGACCCCGACTGCAGATGAAGTGGGAATGATTTGACAACGTGTCATGTTGGTAACAAAAAATGACTCCAGGCAGCATTGATTTTCTACGGGCTTTGTTCAATTTTTTCAAGCTGTTTCATTTTCAATTCTGATTGTAAACCTGATGATGAAAAAGCATCAGAATGAAGCATCGGAGAGGTTTTAACATTGATCAGGGCTGTAGCTAGGAATCCTGGGCCCCCTGAAAGAATATTTTGTGCTCAATTTTATACAACTTTTCTTTCTTAAACTATATGTATTATCATGTATTAGTATGAGTGTTAGTATTGGCTTATACATAATAATTTAGTCACGGAAGGAGGGGCTACGTAATAGGCTAGTCGGGTTTTTTGGGGGGGCTCCCTAAGGACTGTGGGCCCATAGAATTGTCATCATCTTTCACCCCTAAACAACGGCCCTGACACTGATTTAACATTGATTTGATCTGTTGCCCTCCTGGCTTGCTCTGACGGGGTGACTTCATGTCTGTTTTTTTAAATCCCTTTTCACCTGAAGGCTGTCTGGTACCAAGTCTTCTGCAGGGTTCAGAAGGTGAACCTCCCTTTATGAGTCCCTTTGACCTAGCCGACTTTTCTCTCCTGTCCTCTTTACAAATCTGTTTCTATGGGGGCTTTGAGAGGGTCGCGGTGGTTCAGTGGTGCAGTGGCGCTTCCTCCTTAAGGAAGAGACACCTTCAGCGTTGTATTGAAACTGTCCACACTGAAGAGGCTCTGCAGAGGAGTAGAGGTTTCTGCAGAAGTCGGACTCGAGATCAGTCTGGACAGGCTGATAGGTTCCTGGTCGTGACGCCCATGCTGGATCACAGCACTGCCTTTAAGAGAACCAGATGACTTGCATGTAAGCAGCTGTGATGACATCAGGGACACACAGCAATGAGATGTCCTCCATCCCCTGCAGCCTGCCTGCTGAGCACCGCCGAACCACACCTACTTCATCTACAGGAGAAGAACAGGAAGTTGATGATGACCTCTGGGCGCCTCAGCTTTGTCAAGGCTCATGTCTTTTGGTCCTACACTGCCACCTAGTGTTGGAATTAGTGAATTACTTCTGTGGGGCAGTCTAAAGCAACTGTTCCAATGTCTTGATGCATGCTCAATAATCCAGGTAAGGGAATCACAAAAAAGAGGATCAGAAGTTTATTCAAAAAGGTTTCGTCGCTCAAACGGGTGACATCTTCAGTCTGAGCTGATAGCAAGACACGGGGTTTGCAGGCCAGTGGACACTCATTCAAGATGATGACGTTCACATCCTTGATGGGGAGGAACGCTAGTTTGAGAGGGGGGTGAAGGAGGCCATTTATGTCAATGGGGAGTGACCATCGTTGAATAGGGGTGTTGGCCTGAGAGTATCGCCGTTTTACAATGCCGTGATTCCAAATATTCCCCAATCCTCTGTGAGTGGTGCTCATTGCCACTGAATGTGCAGTTGATCACCCAACTCTCATATGAAACCAGCCTATTGTTGTGTGGCAGCAAGGTACCGTTTATAAGGAGGGGGATGTTTTTCTTCAGATCAGACTGAAGAAGTCACCTGGTGAGTGACGAAACGTTTCTGAATAAACTTCTGATCCAGCTGAACAGATTCACTTTTTGTGAAATGTTCAAATACTGATGACTAGGAGCGCTCAGGCTATTCTAGAGGCTGGCGATGAATGAAATATCATCTAATTACCACACTTCATGTCATTTTATCCTTCAATTTGTCTATCTTTCTATATAAATCACCTGATGGGATTTCTCCTCCTTACCTTTCCAGACTTCTTCACCCCTACATATCAAGACATTGTCACAGCCTTTGACCCGAGTACTCCCCTATACACGAAGGGTCCACAGGGGGGCGCTGGATCACTCGGGGCCAATTTCCCCAGGCTTTGACCCACTCTGGCTCAGCTCCTACGTGGATGCCCCACCTGCCTCCAGTCAAGGTAAAGCTCCATTATCACTTGCTCCACATACATAACAATCCTAATGATGCCGTCACACTCGCTGACTGTTAGTTTACGCCTCTGAGTTTACCGGTGTTTTATGCAAATCGCTGTTCGCATATTCTGTAGATTTTATTGTACTTGTTTTTTCTATTTGGCTTATAATCCCTTTTGTTGTTTTATACGTTTTGTTCATTGTAAATTGTCTTTGAGTCACAGCGAGGCACTAAGTCAATGAGAGGTGTGCTTTACATGTCTTGGTTAGTCCTCATGTTGTGGGGTGGACACGAACTAAGATGTAGTTTTGGGTAATATGGCTGAATCCCCTTCCTGGTGGGCTCGAACCCGATGCTTCTGGCTCGTCCGTTCTCTATATCGCCCCCTAGTGTGCACGTAGTGTATGGAACTCTAACTGGTACCAGTCAGGACCAAAGTAACGTCCATACCACTCAGTCATGTCACCACCCATGAGTAAATCCAGCTGGAACATGATCACCTGACAGACTTGACTCAGAGGAGGCCAACATAGAATAAATACAATATCCTGACCACCAGATGGTGGACCATGACCGGCCAAATCTCAACTAGTTTGAGAGGTCAGACCACCTACACCGTAAATCCCACTTACATGATATTTGCTCCACCTCTATATGAGATGAGATATTCCTTTATTAGTCCCACAGGGAGAAATTTATAGAAGTATATTTACATAAGTTATATAAGTAACTTATTGAGAATAAGACAGGGGTGGCATGACTCTGTGGGTAGATCTGTTATGTGGCAATCGGAAGGTTGCAGGTCCGAGGACCACACATACAGAGGAGCGTGTCAAGGTGTCCTTGAGCAAGACACTGTTCCCCAAATTACTCTGCCCTGTGATGGACTGGTGACCCTTCCAGGGTGTACCCCTGCCTTTTGCCAAATGAGAACTGAGATGGGATCCCGCTCCGCGTTGACCTGGCTTTGGAGAGGCGGTTGACAGTGAATGTATTAAATATGAGTAAATTATAACCTATTGATATAAGTCAATTTAAATAAATACCCTAACTCTACAACGTGGTGCAATTCCCAAGCCCAGCTGAAGAGGGAGACTGGCATCAGGAAGGGGATCTGGTATAAAACCACACCATTCTAACATGCCCATCATAGATCAATTCCCATACCGGACTGGTCAAGACCCAGGGCACCAATGACCACCAGTAATGTTGGCCGGGTGCAGGTGGAAATGATGCTACTGTTGAGTGATGGAGAGGGGGGGTAATCCAGAGGCAGTGGGAGGAAGGGAAGGGTAGGAGAGCCTGGGGAGGTGGAAGTATACACTGGAGAGAAGAGGAAGGAGAGTCAGGACAAGAGCTAGACAGAAGAACCACGTGTGAATGGGAGGGAGGACAGCTGGATGATGAGGATGCAAGTGGGGGTCAGGAAGTTGGATGATTTTAAATGCTTGGGGTTAATTGTTCAAAGTAATGGGGAGTGCAGAGGAGAGAGGTGGAGGAGAGAGAGAGCAGGCAGGGTGGAGTGGGTGGAGGAGAGTGTCAGGGGTGATGTGTGACAGAAGGGTACCAGCAAGACTGAAAAGGGAAGGTTTACCAGATGGTGGTGAGACCAGCCATGTTGTCTGGGCTGGAGACAGCAGCACTGACAACAAGACAGGAGGTGGAGCTGGACATGCGGAGATTTACATTGGGTGTGATGAAGAAGGACAAGATTAGATGATTTGGAGACAAAGCCAGAGAGACCAGACTGAGATGGTCTGGACATGTGTGGAGGAGAGATGCTGGTATACTGGGAGAAGGATGCTGGTATACTGGGAGAAGGATGCTGAATATGGAGCTGCCAGGCTAGAGGAGAAGAGGAAGACCAAAGAGGAGGTTTATGATGTGGTGAGGGAGGACATGCAGGTGTCTGGTGAGACAGAGGAAGATGTAGAGGACAGGAAGAGATGGAGATGATGACCCCTAATGGGAGCAGCCAGAATTAGTCGTACTAGTAGCAAACATGATTACACTGAATACCAAATATTCTTGGCTCTTCTAGTGGGGATATGAAGCCAAAAGGACTATCGGCACCACCAATGGGAGTAGTGGTGAATCTCTAGGTTATGGGTGCAGAAGGTTCATTGAGCATGTCGAGGCTGATGTCCTTGGTCCTACACTGCTGTCTAGTGCTGCAACTCGTAAATCACTTCTGTGAGACACCATGTGGGGAACACAATTGATCCAAAACAAATGTTGAAATACTGAGGTCCTCTCTATTCCCACACAGCAACAGGCTTTTGTATGGGACGGAAAGCCGTTTGAGAGGGCGAGGAAAGTTAAGTACGGTGGCACTGTTCAGACATTACCGCCCAGCTTGTGTCCACATGGGAGATCGTTTCCTCCTCTTTTCAGACTGACTGAGCAAATCGTACACATTAGCATCACATGTCCACTTGACTGACACAGACATATCATGCATATGCATTAAGAGGACACACAAACGGAGAACACCACCATTGGAGATAAAGCTTTAAATTTTTATAAGACTTGTAAAAAAGAAAACCATAACACAATAACAAGGCGTTTTATACATCGTTTCTTCTTTGTTTCTGTAAGTGTTATTTACAAACGAGTGTTTATGTACAAAAAGCAACACCTCAGAAATTGAAAAGCTACACACAGCCTAGCACGAACAACCAGTTAGCACACGGATAATATATTTGCTATGTACATCGTAACTGGCCAGACTAGAGCGTGAAATGACACATAGATTATGCAAACAGCTTAAATAACTTCAAGTCTTGAGGTTCTGTGGAGGTTTCAGTCCGACGGACAAAGATTTCCAGCCACACTGACAAAAGCCAAATATGTGGTCTCGCTGCAGACCATGTGATGTAGCTGGGAGAGGATACAGGGAACTCCGGCCATTGGAGAAGACAACACAGACAACGCAACTACATCGTATGTATGCTCATGAAAACAAAAACATGGCAACACGTAACATTCATGTCTCTGATAAATGCCCAGAAAGACCTCTTTTTAAGAAATTCTTAATACAGCCAAGGGAAATCTCTCTGCCATATATGCTTTGATATCCAGCTCAACATACTGTAGCACCTTCTTCGCTGCTTTGAAATACACGTGTGCACCAGGCAGAAACACGTCAGACCGATCTCTTCTGACACCTTCACTACGTGTTTTCGAGGGAGCAAAGAGGAGTCCAAGCGACGGGCTGCAGGACCATTCTAACCTTTGTGGACTTGGTGGCTAAAACGTTTGTCTTAGGTACTCAAAATAAATATCACAACATATTAAATGACATTTCTTACTGCAACACTATAAGACTGTCAAAAGTCACAGTTCTCCCACTTTGGAGTTTTGTCCAACAATCACTTTCTTCAGTTAACTTTTGCACTCTATCCGAACAGCAAATAACTCGGCTCTTGAAAAAAGCAACTCCAAAACACGTCTTTTGTGTACCTTACACTTAAATCAAGGTCCAAAAACAGTTAAACCAGATTAAGAATTGCACAGAACGAAAGCAAAACAAGCTTTTAAAAGTAAAAGCCTGGCTATTCTTCTAGTTTAGCGGTAATCAGGCTGAGTCTACTAACGGGGTCACTGTAACGTGTGGCCTGTGCAAAGGCCATTTGTCCTCTGAAATTCTCCAAAGTCCATAAAACAGGTGATGCTTCATGACATTCATACAACACTATAGGACTCCCTCACCCACTTTGTGTCTTAGATTAGTGTGTCCATTTGGAAGGAAAACTAAAACCTCAATTCATAATACAACATAGGCTGACACCTAAGCTAAGGTCTCAACAGTCCACCAGGGCAGGTCTCAAATGGCACCCCTCCCAGTGCGCTGCCTCAGACAAAACCTGGACAGCCACACCAGAAAGACCACGTACAGATCACAGATTTGGTTTAAGACCTTGGAATAGGGCACGAGAAGGAAAATAGAAATTTAAGTTCTCGTGAATGCACGTCAACACATCCACACCACACGGTGAATGGTGCGGTGCACAATCTTGGACTGACCCCTTGAAAAATAGTGCACGACTGGGGTCACAGGGTGCCATTTGAGAATCCATTATTTCAATGTTTGTACTATGGTTTAACTTTTTTTTTTATTTTATTCTATCACTGTTTCTTGTTGTTCTACACTACTGTACAGTGTCCTCGGGTTTCCTGAAAGGCGCTTTAAATTCAATGTAGTAGTTGTATTATTATCATTCTGATACACTGCATTAAATCTGATATCCATTTGGTCCCTCTCCCATCATCGGCCACACCAACTCGTCTCCCTCATCAGCAGACAATGAGGGGCAGGGGGTCGCTCTCACGCCGCTGGTTCTTTTTCAGCAGCTGAATGCGGTTGTGGCAGTAGAACTTAATGGCCCGCCAATCACGCTGGTTACTGACCAGCAGGGGACACTGCTGCAGGCAGCGCTCACAGTCGGCCTTGGCTGGAACCCGCAGTTCGGAGATGTTGCGCGTCAGGTGCTCCTCCACCGCCGCACGCTCTGCCTCCGTCCAGGGACGCTTCAGGACTCCCCGCTTTCCTGTAGGGGTGGGGAGGAGAGGTCAGAGGAGAAGGATGGTGTTGTGAACAGTGGGAAACATGGTCTTTACACATGAGCCAGCGACATAATGTTCAGTGCCTTGAGGCAATGTTCTAGCACCGTCACTATGAAGATTATCATCATCATTAATACATCTTTTGTAATTCTATTCTGTTATCCTCAGAGTGCTGTATGCGGTAAATTGTGTCTTATTCTGTGTACACGTCAGCCATTGCACGGCAGTCCGTCTTGGGAGAGAGAGACCCCTCCTCCGTTGCTCTCCCTGAGGTTTATTCCTATTTTCCTCCCTGTTAAAGGGGTTTTGAGGTAGTTTTTCTTTGTCTGATGTGAGGGTCTAAGGACAGGATGTTGCGTTTGTGTAAAGCCCACTGAGGCCGATTTTAATCTGCAATAATGGGCTATACGAATAAAATGGACTTGACTCCTTTTACACCATAGAAAGGAGGTCTGGCTGCCATCCCATCTGCAGACAAAACTGCCAAAAACTTGCAAAAGTGCCCCACGTCGTGCTCCGTCTCTATTTCAGCACATTTGGAGGCAGGCTTTCCTTTTGCAAATGTCCACTGGTGTGTCCTTAAAGAGTGTGAGGCGTGTGTGGCGACACTCACACTGCCACAGGTTGCGGATGCACAGCTGAGTGGATTTGTTTACTTGGTGCCGTCAGCAACGGTGACCCCAGGTAGGCAAAGAGCGTGAAGAAAATACTTTTCCTAAATAGTTCAGCTAAAAAAGAGACGCTTGCACCCCAAAAGAGGGAAGTACAGAGCTCGTCTGCTGTAATCTGAGATGGGCTTGAGAAGAAGGATGACAGTGTCTTTAATGTACTTGATTCAGGAGAACATTCTACCAAGCTGTCAAAACTGCCAGCGGTCTGTGCAGAGCCCGTCCTGGTATGAGGCGTCTCGCTGCAGGCCAAAGCAAACCGCTGGGTGTAATTCATACAAAACTTCGCTGTATAACTTTCATTAGGTTGTAAAACCTCCCCATGCATGACTCAGACGGCAGCGTACAAACAACAGATAGACAATAGATAGCATCATCTGTTGCTTTCCTTAATTTCAACATGAGATCTGATGTTGGACATGACAGCCTGATTTGACTTCCTCTTTCAACATTTTCTCAGCTCTGTCCTCAATTACTAACAGAGCCAAATGACAGTCGTTAAAGAGCCATCCAGCCCACTCCTGATCACTCCTGGAGGAGTGGGCTGTGGTTTGTTTGGGAAACAGGCTGTCAAGAAACTTGGGCCACACAGTAGGCTAGACTGGAGTTATTTTGAGGTGCCAAGCCAGCAGTAGTTCCAACAGCAGATGATTTATTTAACACTTTAAAACAGAAGTTCTAAAACCCTGTATAACTAAAATGTATTTCACTGGATGTGAATAACATTAAAGAGGTTGTCATACTTCACATGGAATTTAAAATTATTTCAGTGCTCCAGGGGGAGAAACGTGCTGAAGCAGGGAAAATATGTGAAGCAAATAAATGTGTAAAATTTTGGGTCGTTTTTATTTGATTTTACTGTGACTTCTTCTGTTACAGGACGCCTAGTTTACAACTCTCTCCTGATGCTCCTGCAGCACTCTACTGACAGCTCATCCTAATGTGATGCTGGAGAAGGTGAGTGTAGCTGACAGATGTGTTGTATTTGGTTTTGCATTAGTGCCTTCCACATGCTTTTACAGTGCAGTTCACTCAGAGTGGAAGGATGAAGTTTTGATAACTAGAACAAACATAAGCTTCACATCATACCTTTTTGTTTAGCATCACTGGTGGCCCTCAGGGAAAAGGTCACAAAGGTCTAAAAGCCTGTTGCTTTCAACTACGTGTGGAGCTCCACAGAGGGACCACAAGTCTTAAGAGCATTTAGATGCTAACTGATCAGAAATGGTTCTTGATTGTAGTAATCAATGCAATACTTCATTAAAACTTCGATACCCGAAAAGCTTGATGTGGATCATTGATTACAAAAAAGGTGGAAAAAGCCTGGACTTAAGTCTCTACATGCATAATCGATGAGTCAGCCACAGTAGATTCAGTCAACTGAGGTAAATGTATTTCCATTACAAAGTAACTATGACAAGACCTCGGTTTAGTCATAATGGGGGCAAGGGGCCCATTTTGTCATTAAAGACACTTTTTAACAGGGAGCACAAGGCCAGCTCAATAGAGCCGTCTGGGTCCTACAACTATGGGTTGCTACCACAGGTTGCTATGTATGCTGTGTTCAGGTAGGGAAGGGACGAGAGCAAGGCACACAGGCCAGATCTAACTTTTAAGGATTACAAAAAGATGGAAATATCAAATCTAGCAATTTAATTAGTGTTCCTTTTAGGATGTTGTATTTTTCATGGACAGATAGGAATGTATTTACCATACAAATCAAGAGATGAAAGAACTCAATTTTTATATGTCATGATTAGTTCCTATATTGTGGGTATCCTGGTATCCAGACATCAGAGAGGCCCACCCGAAGGCTATTCAACACTCCAAACAGCCCTTAGCTTGAAGCATGCAGTAGGCCTTAGCCTCTGCAAAGGACATCGTCAAAGATATTAAACTACCCCTAAAAAGGGAATCAAATTAATTGAGTCCCACCCTGAAAAAGAACTGCTGTTTAATAGATATTCAAAGTTTGACATTGTTAAGTGTCCTTCCTCACAGGAGCCCATTCAGTGAATGTATACTAATCATGGACTGGCTTGGTGACACAGACGTACACCATTACTCAGTTATCTTGACATATTGCTTTCCTGTTTGATGCTCTCATACATCCGCCCATACTCAACACATACTCTGTATACCGAGCACATGAAAGATGCACAAGGACAAACCTGATTGGGGCTGACCTGAGCCTCTCCTACGGTTAACAGGTGGCAAGTTGACAGGAGGCGTAGGGGTTGTCTGGATGTTCTTTAGCTTCTTGGGTCGGCCCACTCGTCCATTGTTTTTGCCCTTCCTTACAAATAGCAACGTCGGTGTGGGGTTTGGAGGAGGAGCCGGGGGGGGCGCCTCAAGCTTCTCCTTCATCTGCTCCCCGTCAGACTCTCCTTCAGAGTACGAGTCTGCTGAGTTCCCTGACATTACTGGAGAGAGAGGAGGGAATATTGGAAAGGATGAAAAGGAAAGTAAGGAAGAGGAACATGGACCTTGAGCAGTGCTTCACTAATTCAACTGTCAAAGCAGAGATTGATCCCCTAATCTGTTCTCAACTACCTTGGACAAACACAAAATACACACTTGACAAGCAGGGGGAAGTAACTGTTTTCAAGGCATGAGACTGTTAGGAGACGGCTAAAAGGAAGAGGGGCTGATTAGGCAAAGTCTAACCACAGAACAAAATATTCAATTCATCCATTCATTTGTCAGCTAATCACTCCATCTCACCATCCAGCTCCAGGCAAATGTGATGCAGACTCATCCCTCGGAACAGCACTCCATCTCTCTCTCCACACAGCACCACCCGGCCGACTCTGCCCATCAAGCCTGGATCCTGGCCAATCCCGGCACAGCTCTGTGTCACATGGTACTCCCTCTCCAGGAAGTGCTCTAGCCTCTCCACGGCACTAACCCCTGAATGGCCAGGCTCTTCCCCTTCTCCCAGCAGCAACAGCTGAGTCAATATAGCCACCTGGCGCCGAACTCGAGTCTGGGTCAAGGCGCGGGGATTGCGAGTGCCACTGGAGCGGGCCAGGCTGCGCAACAAGTCAGTTCCTCGAAGAGGGGTGGCAGGGGAGTGGTAAGGTCTGGCGAAGACGTATGGGTTTGTGGGGTCAACGCCCACATCCTGGCGTGTCTGCAGGAGCAGCTCCAGACAGGGCTCACAGTGAGGGGGTAGGATGAGGGGTTGGACCCGCCCACGTTTACCTTGGACCCCAACTCTAGGGAGGTGGGGGAGTACCAGGCGCTCAAAGGGGGACAGAGAGGCCTCCAGTGGTGTCAGAGCTGGGGGTGCACCTGGTGGCACAGGCACAGGGGACTGGGGAGTGACCCGAGCATGATATTCTGTGATGGACAGCTTGGAGACCTCACATTCACGCCGACGGTTGTACAGGATGAGAAGCGCAAGACTGGAATGGCAGAGCAGCCGCCAGGCCTCCGCAGATTGCATCTGCCGTGACAGGGAAAGGAAAGCCGAGTGTTGTAGCCGACGCAGGTACAAAACTAGGGAGGACAAAGAGGAGAGCAGTGGCAGCATGTGGAGACGTCCTGAAGTGCTGCAGGGAGAAAGAGAAAAAGGTCATTTGAACACTATATCCATTTTGACCCCCCTCAGTAGCCCACCTTTTTTTGTTGGGGGGGGTGATCACAATTCTCTGCAATCTCGCTTTACACAGTTATACTGAATCTTCATGAAAACAGCTTTCAATATAATACTGAAAGAAATGTTCACAAAGCCCTTTTGAAGTCCCAGTTGCCATCTCTGCTGAGTGTCTAGGTGAATAGTTCACAAACAAATAACGAAATAAGGAACTTTTCACAAATTTCCAGTTTCACTCATAAAGCAGCCAAAAGCATCAAGTTACCTCAATAGATCCTTTTCCTTGTCCTCTCCTCCACTGTCATCTTCTACCTCCATCACTCCATTCTCCTCTTCCTCTTCTTCTTCCTCCTCATCCTCCTCTTCTTCTTTTGGTGGCAACTCCATTTCTTTGGCCGAACTGTTGTTGAAGGTTTGAGGACAGATTATCTCTGCATCCTCCTCCTCTTTGGGCCTTTTCACTTCCACAACCTCCACTTCTCCTTCCTCTACATCCTCTTCTTCCTCTCTTTCCTTCTTCAGCCTCCTCGTCCCTCCCTTCCTGGGTGGGGTAACAGAAACCGGGGGTGGGCTTCTCTTTAAGACAGACACTGGCACTGCACTCCGTCCTCGAGGAGGAGTTAGCACAGGAGGGGTAGCATTCCTCCCACTGGAGGTAGGAGATTGGTTAGCTGCTGTAAGAGTGGGTGGGGACATGGAGAGGTCCTGGACCCCACTCTGTGGGAGCTCTGCACTACGACCATGCACCATGCCATTAGATGATTGTGCATGCTGGGGGGCCTGTGTATGAGAGTGAACTGTTGAAGGGTGCATGTTTTGTGCATGCAAGCGGGGCATCTGCGTGTAGCGCTCCACAAGGGCGGAGCAAACATCAGGCTGGTGGGCATGGTGCTTGTCTAAATGGCGGCCCAAAGAGCGGAAGTGGCGTCCACAGTAGTCACAGGTCTGGCGTTGGGAGTCTAAAGCCAATCCCCCCCTGGAGACACTTGCGTTGGAGTTAGGGGTGGTGTTGGGGCCCAGTGGGGCCGGTGCTTTAAACATGGGCCTGGATGAGGAAGAGGCGGAAGGGGGAGGAGACTGAGGTGGAGGAGGGGATGAAGAGACGGGACGATTGTGAAGGAGTGAGTTGTTACTGGAACCAAGAGGAGGGCGCCCGGCTAGCGTCCGATGTGGGGTTTTCTTCTTGGAGGGAGGACCCCGTCGTTTCTTGCGTCGGCGGACAGGCCGGCCACGGGGGTTGGCAGCCTCCTCTTCTCCTGGCTCAGAGTCACTGCCATCTGAGTGGGAGATTGGGGAGGAAGAGGGGGAGAGGGACCAAGACGGGGTGAGGTATTCTTGCTGCTTCTGCTGCTGTTGTGGCTGTGGCTGCTGGACTGTCAGGGAGAGTGGTTCCTCCTCCTGGAAGAAATTTAGCAAGAGACAGAGAAACGAAGAGAGTTGGAAAGAAACACAAGACTGAATGATACCTTTATTTATAAAAACAATTGTTCAGAATAAAAACGATTCTAAATAAGGGGATGGAAAAAACAGCAAGTTAAATTGTACAGGATGCTGAGGGTAACTCGGACTCTTTTATTCTATATGGTTAAAATAAGCAATGCTATCAAATCATTCTCATTCTTGCTGAATGCTACCACACTATGGCTGTTCATTTTTTTCTCTTATTTTACCTTTTTGATGTTGTTGTTACTCTCCTGGTCAGAGTTGCATTCATACCGTCCTGGGGACACAGTACCACGGAAGCCCTGAAGGAGATGGACCAGATGCATCAAACAGACTGAAATCTGCTTCTCAACTTTCACCATCACAACCAGCCTTGGTTGTCACTCAGCACACGAGAGGATAAACCAGCTGGTCACTGGCACAAAGGTTAATTAGGAAAATCTCTAACCACACACAAGACAAGTACAGGGGGTGGTATTAATGCTTTCTCAAACGCTTTCTCAAATTCTAATCAACAGGAGAGGACAAGGTTTTTGAACGGCACTGCTGAAAAAGAGAATTTATGCATCGAAGATAAGATGTTCCTTTACTAGTCCCAGGTGAGGAAATTTACATTTTATCTGTGTGATTCAACCTATTCTATGAGTCAATAGTATTTGAAAACATACGGTTCTATGAAGAAAGGCTTGTGTTTTGGAAACACCTGAAATAAATGACTTAATATAAAGATGTGACTTCAACAGTAATAGCCAAAACAAAGCAAAATTAAACCAATAATTCAATAAAATACCTTTATGAGGTTCTAAATTAAAATTTCCCTTAATGGATTTTGAATCATTATTGTCCAAAGTAAATCAATACCCATAAAATGGGATTTATTATAGAACAGATGCCATGTAATAACCATGGGTAATATTGCTAAAGGACTACAGGTATAGAGAGGAATAGAGCTCTACCATTACCATGGTAACCCCATGTTGAGCTTAGCTTTGTGTTAGGTTCAGTGTGGATGTGCATGTGTCTGTGTGCTTGCATTAATGTACATCTCTGTGTATGTGTATTCATGCTCTTACACTCACACACACACACATGCAAACACACACAGACACACACACACACAGCTAGTTAATTGTGTGAATAACCACTTGTTCTTTACAGTTAAACATTGTCTGGGAACTGCTTGCATACATGTATGGATGGGTAGGTGTTTGTGTGTGCGTGTTTGTGTGTGTCTGTGTCTGTGTAAATATGTATATCTTGCACGCCCATTCAAACCACTGACCAGGTTGTCTCCCCATTCAGTCAGGCTGTAGTCTACAGTGATCTCCTCCCCCTTGATGATGTCTCGGATGGCGATGACCACCAGCCGCACCTGGCTGCCACAATGGACCTCCCTAATGCGGCAGTTAGGAGAGGGAGGGAAGGAGCCTGCTGTGGGGGCTGGAGCCGGGTTTACTGGGGCACTGGGTGCTGGAGTTGGAGCAGAGGCCTGAACTGAAGTAGCCGGGGATGGACTTGTGTCTGGTGTAGAAGCTGAGCAAGACTTGGTCTTAGCTCCAACAGAACTCCCTTCATCAGCCTGCTCAGATGGACCACTGGGGGGAGAGATAAAGGCTGGTGTTAGACTATAAGACCAGAAATAGAACAGAATAGATCACAATAGTATTTTCTAAAACTGGGAATAACTTGTTTGAAAATTCATTACAGGATGAATGGAAAATTCTGGATTGATTGTAATCACATTTTTTGAGGGTATGCAGAGTGATGATACATTTTCTTTATATTTACATTATTTTAACTGTGGGGGCAGCTTTTCAGCTGTGTAGGGTCTACAAGGGCTAAATAACGTTAAGGAAACACATGAGTGTTTCACACATGTACATCAAGCTGCAGGGCAAAGCTGACAAGGGAACGGTACAATATCCCTAGTCACAGCCGGGAAATGGTCCACAAAAAGAGCTCAGATGCACACTCTGTATATAATTTGCACTATAGCAGGGTTCAAGATTAAGAGTGTCCCATCGTCCCGGGGACAATAGAAAATGTGTTTGGGATGAAGAGAGATCTCCCTCCAGATACCTCTGGGATGAAAGGTATTTTGTATTATATCATTATTTAATTATAATTTCTAATAATAAATAATGTCCAATAATGATTATCCATCCATCCATCCACCTATTGTCAACCGCTTATCCAAGGTCGGATCACAGGGGAACTGAAGGCCATCTCAGCTCTCATTAGGAGAAATGTGAGGATACATTCTTGAAATCCAGTCCATCATCGCAGGGCACAGCAGTTAGGGGAACAGTGTCTTGCTCAAGGACACTTCGATTCGCTTCCCTGTAGGTGCAGGGCTCGAACCTTCTAATTGCCAGACGACTGCTCTACCCACGTCAGTGACATGGGGCGTCAGGAAGGGCATTCGGCCTTAATAACCCAAGTTCTATCTAGGTCTGTGTCCACCCCCACAACGGGAGGACTAGTCATGTCCCATAAAACAGACATTTTAAAAAATGATGATAATTTTGACCCCACCCTTGCCATCTGGTTTGTCATTTCCTTAAGCGCACACTCTAAAACTGAGCTATCATGGCTCCCAACTACTATAGACGAACAGTAACAAAGTAAAAGTCAACATTTAAAATTTGGATGGTATACACTTTGGGACAGCCCAAACACATTTTTGGGACAGTTCCAGCATGGTGGTGAACAAAGTTAGCCTGGAGCTCTGCAATACACTAAGGTAAAAATATTGATGTTTAAACAAAACAAGCATTCTACACAAGCTGACGACACAAAAACTTGATACAGCAGGATCCTGCTACACCCTCAAACTCACCAGTGTTGAGGAACAGGTTCCGTGTTGTAGAAAGGTCCATCCAGCATCGGCCGCTTGTTCTCTGCTGCGTCTTTCCGATCACCTAAGCAACAGTCAGTATAAAAAGATTTCATGGACTGTCTTCACAGCCAAGCACACACACACACACACGCACACACACACACACACGCGCACGCAAGTTATCCCTCCCCCTTAGCACATACACAGGTGCAGACTTACACAGGCTCTCACTCACACGTGCGCGCGCACACACACACGCACGCACACACACACACACAAAAGTAGGTCACACTCAGTCACACACACTCTCCGCCCCCATACAAAATTTACACAGACACACATGTACAAATAAAGGCAGCCATTCACACAAACACACACCTGGACTGGAGCTGTGTTCAGGCACGCTCTCCTCTTCATTCTGGGTGACAAAGACTTTCACTGGGGTCCCTTTCCTCTTCCTCCCACAGCCACGTCTATAAGAAACAAACACACATACAGACACACACACAATTATCATTTAATCAATTGTCTCCTTGGCCAAACTGCACATCAATCTGGTCAGAGAATGATCAATAAGCTGATGATGGTCAAATGGATCAATACATGCCCAGTCTAACCAGCATGCCTCCACCATTCCACCACTGCCCACAACACTTAGACACATAAACGCAGAAAAAAATGACACGCGACTGGCTCCATGCATAAACCAGACAGGAAAAATTACATTAAAAAAAATCAAAGGTTACATTAGCTAGATAATTTATTTGGATTGCTCTTGACAGAACACCACCGAAACATGTCGTATGCATAATTTTAGATTAGATATGATATATGATATGCATAATCTGGTCTGCATAATTTGCTCTGCCAAGGACCAGTCACGACTCGCATAGGAAAAGTGATTTCTATACTTTTTAGCATCTAGCTGGCCATCTTTCTTCATCACATCATATCCAAATCACTCCTTCACAAGAATTCAATTCGCTTATTAGCATTGTTTCTGTTCAAGGGGCACCGTTAGGGTATCCAGAGAGGAGACAACCCCAATATAATCTCGATTCAAAGTCAAGTCGGCAATAGCGTAAACTCTACACATATTTCAACACATTCCATCAGACAAACGAACAGGCTTGGATCAAATGTTTGTCTTGAAACCTATGTGTGAGCAATGCTTGTTTGGTGGTCGTGAAACTCCCTCTGCTGGTTCTGATTGGTGTGGAGCAGAGGAGCATGTTGACCTCCATAGCTGCACTTAAGAATGTAATGTTACCCCTGAGAGAGCAGCAGTGGCTGCCACCTGTAGGAGCAGAATAGGGTCCAGGCAGATGACCTGACGTCATCTCCTTTTGCCTAACTCCTCACCGTTACCACTGTGGCTCAAGGAAGTCAATATGATCCCATGCTTGCTGATTTGGGCCAGCTCTATTGCTGCGGATTTCAATATTGTTTTCTGTCAGTCTATTTTTTACTCATATGACATTGGAGGCTCTAAAAACTAGGCCATAGGAAGATCGTGCTTTGGGTTCTGAAGCGTTCATTAGTTTGTGTGTGTGTGTGTGTGTGTGTGTGTGTGTGTGTGTGTGTGTGTGTGTGTGTGTGGGCGGGGGGTACTTTTAGGAAGCGGGGAGTTTTACTTTCCAGGGGATCTTAAAAGTTGCAGAGTCTGTGCATGAGGAAATGTTGAATGAGTACCAATTGAGAGGCTGAAATGTACGGAGGGATGATCAGATAGACCTGCTGATAGAACAGAGAAGGCTTTACGCCTCACTATTAACCCTGTTTTTACCTTGTTGCCCCTGTTCTTTCATTTTTGTTTTTCAAAATCAGTTCATATCCATAATGACCTTCCATCCATCCATCCATCCCTCCATCCATCCCTCCATCCATCCATCCATCCCCCCATCCATCCCTCCATCCATCCATCCATCCATCCATCCATCCATCCATCCATCCATCCATCCACCACTTATCTGTAGTTGGGCCGCGGGGTCACGTTGGGGACACTCATTGGCTGAATGGCAGAAACCACTCTGGACAGGTTGCTAGTCCATCTCAGGGCTTAAAGAATTAGGGGTTCAGTGACTTGCAAAAGGACGCTTTGAGACACTTTCTACCAGGGCTGAGGATCGAATATTTAGAATACTAGATGACCGTCCTTGCTCCTCAGCATGGGTAATTTATTGACTACAGAATGCTCCCCTACATGTAATAGTGCCACATTGTAC
>OMLC01096889.1:0-20298 GCA_900302585.1 Regalecus glesne | reverse complement strand
GACAGGACAGATGATGAATCATGTCTGGACATTTTGTTATTCAAGAAAGTCTAGAGGTTGTTGGGGCTAAGAAATGCATACAGAATTACTTCTCTGTCCTCACAACACTTTTTCATACTACACCAATACACACACACACACACACACACACACACACACACACACACACACACACACACACTTACATACATATACACATGTGCAGTAACGCTTTGAAGTTTGACTGACTTAACATCCCAACAAAAAGGTGGTGCCGAATGAAGCAAAGCACCGAACAAAGCAAATTATATGCAATCTGCTGGGTGGAGTGGAGTGGGTCAGGGATATACCCAGAAATAAGTTCATTTTGGCTTCAAAGGAGAACCTTGGCGGAGGATGAATATTGAGCGGCCAGAAAATGTTTACATTCTAAAGTCATTCTGCCTTCAGGGAGTGTAATTAGCTGAAAATTGATACGGGAAATGAGTCTAATCACTTAAATATTAGGACACTGTTTTTAAATAGCTTACCTATTCATTAGCAGGATTTCTCTTTTTCTTTTTGAATAATTCAATTCATGGAACACTTTGAAAAAGAAACTATTTCCAAGAGCAGGATATAATGTGAGACCTGAGCTGTGTACCATGTGGCAATCCTCTTTAAAACTGACACTGATAATAACTGTGTGCCTTGAATATAAAGAGGAGTGGAATTCTCACTTGTGAAAAGACCTAATTGAATAACTTTTGAATTTCAAGCAATCTTTTGAAAACTGCAAGAACCTAGACGGCACAGAAAATCTCAACTCTACAATTGCAGGTCAAATTGGTTCCTATGATTGAATGCATCTACTTGACGATTAAAAGACACGTATAACACAGCGCTGCAGTCATCACATGCAAATACACGATCAGCCAAAACATTAAAACCACCTGAGGCCACCTTCATCAGGGAACATATTGCCATGATGGGAGGGGGGGTGTACTTGGTCTGCAACAATGTTTAGATAGCTGGTACATGTCAAAGTAACTTCCATATGTATGGCAGGACCCAAGGTTTCCATGCAGAACATTGCCCAGAGCATCACACTGCCTTCACCAGCATGCCTTCTTCCCCTTGTTCATCCTGGTGCCATCTGTTCCCCAGGTAAATGACACACACACCCAACCACCCACATGATGCAAAGGAAAACATTATTCATCAGACCAGGGAGGGAAAAGAAAGAAAAGACGCTTCATTTGGTCATTTTATTCTTACAATTAAATTTGTCCTCTGCAGGTGTCGCAGGTTTGATCCCTCCATGGGGGGTCAGGAAGGGCATCTGGCCTTAATCCCCGACATTCCATCTAGGTATGTTTCCACCCTCACAAAGTGAGCATTAATCATGACACATACAAACTGACTTTTTAATTTAACCTTTCCTATTGTATAGGAGCAGTGGGCAGCTGCAGCAGCCGGGGAGCAGTCAGGGCTTCAGGGTCTTACTCAAGGACACTTCCATCACAGCCAGCGTTAACTTCTTCAGCCATCTGAGCTACAGTAGCTCTTCTGTGGGATCGGACCAGACGGGCTAGCCTTCACTCCCAACGTGCATTGTCTTTTCTTGGACCCCTTTTAGAAGATAAAACCACTGCATACTGGAAACACACCACAAGGCCTGCCATTTTGAAGATGCTCTGATCCAGTTGTCTAGCCATCTCAATTTGGCGCTTGTCAGAGTCACTCAAATCCTCACGCTTGGGCATTTTTCTTGTTTTCAACACATCAACGCCAAGACATGACTGCTCGCTCACCGCCTAATGTATCCTATGCCTTGACAGGTGCCATTGTAAGGATATCATCAACATTATTTATCTACCTGTCAGTGGTTCTAATGTTTTGGCTGATCAGTGCATATAACTACAGGCAACAAATCAAAGCTGCTCATTGATGTCCACGGGGTGATAAGACAGGTCATTTATTTGGCTTATTATCAGAGTTGCCACTGCTCACTAAAATCAGTGTCAGTTATCAAACAGTTGTGTCAGCAGAGGCACAAAATCCATCTGGAGTGTGAGAAGTCTTCGCTTCAGGCAATGGCGTTATCAGGAAAATGCTCCATCATTTTCTCCATCCATCAGGAGGCCTGACAAATAGGCACGAATACTATCAATGTGCTTTTGAAAATATATGGTGTGAAAACAACACCTCACTGTCTCCTCCAAATTGGCCTTGGATATATTCCCTTGTTTTCTAATAAATGCCCTTTGAATGACACCCATGTCTGTCAGGTAAAAGCCATTTTCAGACTTTTCATCTCTATTTCAGATTCACCGCGGCATTCTGAAATAACAATAATAATTGGTTTGGGTGATGGTTATTTCTAGGAAAAAGCGGTAGTTCGGTGAAAAGAGAGGTTTTCGGTTTCTAGGTTTTCACTTATAGTCCTGCCTACATAATAGAGATAAGCAAACACCATTTTATCTCTGTGCATGCAGTTTGAAGGTATACATGGAACAGCGATTTCACCGTGACCTAAAACCAATGCTTTTTACAAGCACGAACAAAATCAGACAATTAGATTGAGCTTTAGAATATTTTCTGTAATACACGTCCATCACGTGTCATCCTTCACCATAGATGAAGACCAACATCCACTATAGAAGAGAAGAACTGAGCTAAGCTAAGCTAGGCTAAATTCACCCTTCTGCCTGGTTTCAAACCACACGTACGCACATAAAATAATCCTCACGTTTTTATGTGTGCACGACACATACGAGGTCAGTCAAAACTGAACTTACCCCTTTAATACTTATTAGGAAAAAAGCATCCATGCCCTTGGAAAGTAGGGAAAGCCACTTTATTTGGTCATTGTGTTCCTACAATGAAATGTGTCCTCTGCATTTAACCCCTCCTATTGTATGGGAGCCGTAGGCAGCTGCAGTGCCCAGGGAGCAGAGGAGGATTTAGTATCTTCCTCAAGGACACTTCAACATGCTTTCTGAAGAAGCTGGGGATCAAACCAGCGACCTTCCGAGTACAAGAAGTACCCGCTCTACCTCCATCCGAGTCATGCTGCCAACTGGCTGGGTTGGCGCGTTGGAGTGAAGGTGGGATGCTATCTACCGAACTGACTTTGCATAGCACATAAATGACCTGGATGTCTTTCAGGGCTGCCCATTGTAGACCAGCTGGTATGTAGATGTGGACGAGACCCCGATAGCTTCACTGAATACTGAAGCACTGTGAAATACCACTGTGAGCACTTCCGCAGAATCCACAGTGCATTCTTTCCTCCCTGCATTCCATACCTGTTGTCACCATGGAGCACAGGAATGGCTCAGTGGTTATTGAAGTCCTCACGACGTCAGAAGGCCCCTAGTTTGATCTATTTCGGGGACACACCTGTAGAGGTTTTGGATGTTGCAGGTCTCAAGCTATTAAGTTGCCAGAAGACAGCCGAGATGAGGCGTTACAACCTGTAGCCACGAGAGTGACAAGCGCCGTACCCGTACACCGGTGAGCGGTTGTCTGGAGAATTGCTGACATCATGTTCAGGGATTAATTTGCATTTCCGCAGGTTATTTCCACAATCCCCCGATGATCCTGTCTGCAGCTCCTCTGCCCTGTTTCTCTGTCTGACGTATCATGAATTCATTTATACCACCCCATGCATGAGTCACAGGTTCCACAAGCTGTTCGAGTGCTTTATGTGTAGGAGCCTCCCTTTGCTGATAGGAAAGTGAACATTGGAGTGTCTCTGCATTTCCATGGGTCGCACAGTGAGTGAGATATGACAGCTGTTGGTGGGGTGAAAGGATGCATGCCGATGGACAATTAAATTGACTTTACGTGGTTAGTCTGAGGGGAGTAGCTTGACAGTTCCATAGTAAATCAATGGCTGTTATGAAATCCATTGACGTCCAAGGTGCCCACTCAGCCATCGCCTAACGTCCCCCAGTTCGGAGCGCCCACTCTCAGTGTTGTCAGAGTCCATTTCCCCGTCCTCTCTCGTCTGCCTCATCCACCCCTGTTGCGTCGTAGGATGCGGAGTATGCAGCAGCAACACCAGCTGGTTCCTGTGAACGCTGCATAGCACAAAGCTCACTAAACCTAAGTAGGTCTCATTCCAGGCCTGCATGGCTCCGGAGGTAAAGCGGGTTGTCTGGTGATCGGAAGGTCGCTGGTTCGATCCCCCAGCTCCTTCAGAAAGCATGTTGAAGTGTCCTTGAGTAAGATACTGAAATCCTTAACTTCCAATTAGAAGCTTTGTAAAGGAGTCAGAACCCACAAAATATGAGTTTTATAGACTTTTGACCTTTACCCCAGATCCAAAGGCTTGATCTCACAGTTTGTTGCCCTTTTCCCAGTGGTTGCTTCCTCCCAAGCTCACAGGTTTTTGGGGTGACATTTTTTTTAACTTGTACAGTGTCATATGCAAAAACCAAATGAGACCTGATGGCCTCTTTGAAATACTGGGATGTACCCATTATTCACTAATTATCTCTATAGATCTAGAACAGGCCCTTATGTTTGGCATGACCATAGCCAAAAGGGTTATCTTAAGGGAATGGAAGTCAGCGTCCCACCCTGCTTTAAGGTATGGATGAGTGATGTGGTATCCTGTTTGTACCTGGATGAGCTGCGTCACACTTTGTCAGACACCCACTGCAAATTTTGTAAGATCTGGGGGGCTTTCACAGACCATATTGAAAGAGAACAGTCCCAGGATGAAGTCTAATGGTTTGAAAAAAGTTCAACTTTCAGATGATACAAATAAGTCTGAATTATTATGTTTCTAAATTGCAATTGGAAAAAAAAACTATCTTTGGAAAAAAGGGGGCAGCATAGCTCAGGAGGTAGGGTGGTAGTCTAATAATCAGGAGATTGGTGGTTCATCCCTGACCCCTGCAGAAAGTGTGCCAGAGTGTCCTCGAACAAGACACTGAACCCCTAATTGCTCAAACTCAATGGAATGACAACCTGTTCAGGGTGTTTCCCCTACCTTTCACCCAATGAGCACTCGGATAGGTTCCAGCATGACTCTGCGGCCCAGCTTCGGATAAGCAGCTGATGATGGATGGATGACTGGGTGGCTGGCTGGATGGATCTTAGGTTGTTTTTGATAATTGACCCAGTGGAAAGGAAAAAAAACAGAATTAAAGTTGAAATGAGAATGCCTGTGTCTGTATCAGTGAACTGCAGAGGAGTTTCTTTTGGCACTTCATTTCCATTTTGTTTGATTAAATTTGCAGGCCTGTGATACAGGCCGGGTGGTGAAGCGATAAGTGAGAATGAGGTAACAGAAGGCTGAGATTGCCAGATTCACTGTTGCAGATTGCCTTCTGCTGCCCTCTGCTGGTGATATCAGGAAGTCCTTCAGTCTGTCAGCATCGTTCTTTGCCAGCGTATTATGTGTCATCCTTGAATGGAGACGTCAGAAAAAGACTGAAGTAAGTCCATTTGAATTGGGACTAATCAGCTATGGAGGGTGGGAGCAGCAATTGATTAACTTTTTAACAAGTGCAAAAAAATTAAAATCTATCAGCATCATTTAGCCCATGCTCAGTAGCCTTTTTACATTGTGAGGGCCTGTTGGGAGAGACTAAGATTGGTTATCCAGGGACATAAGCAATCATGAGTGTGGAGGTAGACCAGGTTATCTAGTAATTGGAAGGTCACCAGTTCAATCCCCAGCTCCGTCAAAAAGCATGCTGAAATGTCCTTGAGCAACACACCGAACTCCTAAATGCAGCTGCCCACCACCACTATACAATTAGGTTAAGTTTATGCATCATGATTAGTCTCTATGTTCCGGGCTGTGGACATGGACTTAGATGGGGCTTGGGGGATTGAGGCCGGATGCCCTTCCTGACACCTTCCAGTGGGTTTGAACCTGCAGCCTCTTGCTCATCAGTTCCAGAACCGCACACTCTACCCGAGCCACCACGGCTCCCATGGTACTAATCCATGGGCTGCCAGTACTGCTCCTATACAATAGAATGGGTTAAATACAGAGGACACATTCCATGGTAACAATACAATGACCACATGAAGTGGCTTAAGCAGTTATGCATGCATGATCTTGAGAATCTGTTCTGGTGATACTAAGCATTTTCAAAAGGAGAAAATGGTGCCAAGCAGTAAGACTGGCTCGATAATTGTGCGACATAGAAGATGGTAGAGTTTGATAGAGTGTTTTAGTTTGCAGATAACTGACAGGCGCTGTCGACAGCATTTGTCAAAGTTTGATGTAGTTATTTTTTTGAAGTTATCTTAGAGGACATGGATGGATCCATTATGTGCATATTTAAAATGCAAAGAGGCATGGGATGGACTTTGACAATCTTTTGTGTAGATCATGGAGAAGTGGACTTACCACACAGTCTCAGGGGTATTATTGAATATAGTGGGTAGCTAAATTACCACTCGGGGAGGCATTGGAAAGAGAATCAAAGAGCTGTGATCCATGCTCAATAATCCAGGTAAGGAAATCACAGAAAGTTGAATCAGTTCATCTAGACCCAGATGAACTGATTCAACTTTCTGGGGTAAGTCAAAGAGATTAAGATAAGAGGCAAGAGTTGAGTCTCGAGAGGAAAATCACATGAACAACCATTCAACATAGAACAAAGAAAGCCAACAAAGGAGGTAGACAGAGAGAGACCGGCAGATATAATGAGAGTAATAAAGAAAAGAACACAGAGACTGAGGGAAATTGAGACTGGGTAGTGGATGGTGGACAGATGTGGTCCCCAGGCCAGCACCACTGCACTAGATCCATCACATCACCCTGTGAGATGCACACAGGTTCCAACTCCTCTAGATGACACCATTCACAAAGAAAAGTTGCTCATTACAACAGGCCCTCATTCTAATTGATGTACTTGATGACTGCATGTGCCTGAAAAGGGTCTGTTCATTGCCTAAAATATTTCCGGTCAAAGGTCAATGAGAACCACATCTGAATTTGCACAGTAAAAACACGTTTTTTTAAATGCCTAACATTATGATCAGATTATTTTCATTGAAAGACCAACTGTTATACTAGCAATTTCGTATTCAAGTGATCCAATTATGCAGTTAAATATTTACAATCCTTGGCAAATGTAGCAACCTGTTTCTTCTCAACAGGTGGAAGAACAATGTGACCAGTCCTCGTTATACTGGAGGGCTCATTAAGCATCGTCAGTAAAAGGGCCTTAATGCAGCTTGAGAATGAATTTGTGTGATAGCCTGAATACTGAGATGATGCAATAGGTGAATGTGTAAAACACTGGGATGACACAATAGATGTGGTATGTGGAAAACACCTCGAGCATTTACAAGAGAACAAAATGCAACCAACCAAACTGATGCAAAAAACATTGCAACAGTTTCTCTTCGTGTTTGACTTAAGCATTGTTCTAATGCTCGAAAAACTGTTAAGACTTGTAGAGAAACTTAGCTGGAGGCTGAGACAACTGAGTCGCCTGTGTATTAACTCCACCCTAAAAGGGAGATGTCAGGAATATTCTGTAGAGGACTTTATCACAGGTGATTAGCCAACAGGATATGCAGGGCCTCCCCCTTTCCTTATAATGTGACAAGACTAATGTGCATATCGCTAATTTTCTTATGTGGCTTTAAACACAGATAAGAGGATAAATCAATTTCACCTAAACACCAGCTGAATATAAAGTTATCTTTAACATTTTATTAACTGGAATAATAAATTTTCAAATGTAATAAGGCACATTTTTGCATCTGCACTAGTGTCATGAATGACCACAATAAATGGCTGTGGATGACTGTATGGAAATAGATCATATAACACTGCAGATTAACAAATACTTGGTGTCGCATTATCTGACGTGTTTTCATCTACTTCAGGAACACATCAGTACACATTCTGACAGCACATTCAATCCGAATGTGCCACTGAGTTGCATTATGCTGTTTAAACAAGGCAAGACAAAATGCTGGCATTTTAACACTCTCTTTTCCCCAACAACATAAGTCATAAGTACATTCCAGACATCGTTGGAAGCTAACTGATGGGTAAATGCCTGACAGTTTGTTGGAATTACATTAAGCAGCAATGTAATCACACTGTAGAAATAACGCTTTTGACTATTATCCTGATTAGACTTAGATCAAACTTGGCAAGCAGTGCACTAAAGTCCTTTGGTAAATAAGACATTGCTTTTTGTTTTTCATAAAAACAAAATCCACCCACACCAGCACAAACATCCTGCCACTATGTAATGAGGGTGATAAAACTGATGTTTTTGGTTCTTAATTCCTCGAAAGGCACCAAAACAAAACAAAAAAGACTTGATCCTCAGTTCACTTTGATTGTTTTGCAACATAATTCCTTTTTCTGTCAGAAGCGCACTTTGGAGGAGCTTTTGTTTAAGAGAAATGGCCGATAAGCTCATTCACTCCAAAAGGCAGGGAAAGAGATGAGATCAGAGAGACCAAGTATTTGGCCCCAAGAGGACGGCTGTAAGACATTGGGGTCAATCCTTTGGATGTAACAATTCTCAGTCTGTAAAACTCGAGTCATTGCTGGGGTAACTGTCTGTCGAGGATTCAGCAGTCTACTCGATAGCACCTGGCCTGGTGGCCACATAGACAAAGAGTACAATGAGCAGCACCACTACGGCGAGCGTCGGCACCACTATTGTGGCCACTTGCTGCCGCGCCTCCTGCATGGCCTGCTTGCGCTCCTTCTTGTCCTTGGATGTCTCTTTCTTGGGCTTGCCTTTCAGTTGCCTCATGATGTCTCCCCCTCTGCACGGTCACAAAGAAAGGTGCCAGAACGTTGAAGCTCTCTCTCCGGGTTGCTCTTATGCTGCCTCACTCACCAACACCTTTGAAAGAGAAAGAAATCAGAGACTTATAATCATGCCTTGCATGCTTCAAATCTTAAGCTAAATAAAGGCTTGACACGTCTGGACCAAATAGCTTAACAGATCTCGTTTAACTCATTGACACACATCGTGATAATATTTTGTAGGGTTTTTGGTGGGAGATCAGAGATATTGTCAAAGAGTTTGTTTGACCTTCCAACCCTTTGTCTCTCAGGAGGAAGAGGAAGCAGTGACATCTAGTGTCCTTTGATTTAGTCAGCTTTATTTACTGATTCCAGTCTTGAAATTAATCTTCAGCCATGATATAGATCATATTAATATTACTGACTCAGGGGGCATATAAATTCGGGTATCTAAGATGATGTACTAACTTAAAGGCAACTTCACAAGGGCATAATGCATTTTGGTACCAGTAAAGAATGGGGCTGAATGCTTGATATTCATTTCATCTGGATTTTTGTCAAGATAACAGAAACACCTTGACACTTCTTGAAGTATGTTAATTTGTATTACCCTTACTTCTGCCAAAAAGGTAAACTTCCCTTATTCCCCGAAATACTGTTTCTAAAGTAGTATTTTATGCATATATCGCAAAGGAAAAAAAAATTTTGGCCTACAGGCAGGAGTCAACCTTTAGATTATTTCACTGTAAACTGTACCTAGTTTAAACCACTACACAAGGATATACAAACTGAACTCAACTGGTTTTCATTTATTTTCCATTACCTTTTAAGGATAAATAAGTCTGACTCCCAAAGCAGGTGGAAAAGTGTATATATGTTATTGATTTTTGCATTAAATATACACATATCCCTTTTGTTTGTTTGTGTCACCTCTGGTGACTAATGGACCTTTAATCGGTCTAGTTGTTGGAAAAAATTATCTCATATCAACCGTAAGCAGATGGCATGCAACTCAAAAAGCAGCAGCAACACAGACCCTCATTACAGAAAATCAATTTTGTCATATTAACCTTGATTTTGTTCTTGGAAGAATTTGCATTCACAGAACATTCTTGTAGATGTGGTTTGAATGTTGAATACTACTTGTTCATAAATTGCAAGTGCTAATAAAACTTCACTTACCATAGGCAACTACTCAAAAAGACCTTATAAAGACAGATGATTTGAGTTTCATGTGCAACAATTACACATGCATTTGAATATGTGATTAGATGGTTACTTTATGAAGAGGTGCTTTTAAACAAAGAGTCCAGAGAGATAGATAACTGTGAAAGATCACAAATCAAAACTGCTCTTGTCGGAACTGACATAAAAGTATAGAAAAACTTCTGATAAAGGTTTCACCAAGAGCACTGTGTGCTGTACCAATGTGTATGTTACCCTTTTCCTTTTCATCCGCACTATTTTATAGTTGTACAAAAGATTTGTTAAAAATAAGAAACCATCGATTGGCTTAGAATGGTTTCAATTCACCAGCCCCCCATCGCATTTCTGCACCAGTCTATATAGGATGGGTTTTCCCTTCTTTTATTTCAAAATACATCCTAAAATAATCCCAATGATTATGTAGTAGTCATGTGTAGGTCAATTATATGCATAACTTAAAATCTGAATCTTTTTCAGCTTTACAAAATTAAAACTGGTCTTCCCACACACCAAAAAAGATGTGTGTGCATAATTTTAAAGATGTTAACTAATGCAAATGCACAACAATTCTACACCTTATCGTAAATTGCAGTCATACCAACAAACAAATCCAAAATATAAGAAAATTGATGAAGACCACACGATTTTTTAATAGTTTGTTTTGTATTGACACTTTACGGACAGATCTGTGTATAATCAATTGTTGTATTAAATCCAATGTCTACTTAGAAAAGGATACAGGAGGCTACAGAAAGTAGAGAGATACCCATTTTACATGTCATGATTCATCTTCACATTTGTGGGAGTGGACGTGGACTTAGATGAAGATCAGGGTGGTTGAGGCCAGCTGGCCTTTCTGACACCCCACAATGGTTTTGAACCCACTCCCACAAAAGGTAAATATTCCTAATGTTTTACAGCAAAAAAATAATGAATAATGCTTATTTCTATTCAACTGTCCAGAAACCTGTCAGAGAACTTCTAAATTGGAACAATTTGAATCCAGCGCATATTCATTAATTTAACTGTAATAGAAAAAAGGCCTCCTGAACACAGATACAAATGATGTAAATAGGTCAGGAAAAATACATAACTGAACCTTTGGCATTGCGATTCATTACACTTTTACAACTCTTTTGCCGTTCCACATAAGATAAAGGCCATTCAACAACTCAGTTTAAGTTAAGATTTGTTGTTAAGCATGATAAAAACTTATAATATAAAGATTTTTGTTAGTATTATCACTTTTGGATGACAATCATGTAATAAAGATGCTGACAGTTAAAGGGCAGAATACTGTTAAAAGAGGGGGGGTCTGAAAAGTCCCCACCTAACCTTTGACTTGTCAAATTGTCCCCAAAATATAATAAATCTGCTGGAACAAGCAATTGTTAAGTATTGGACAAGTACACACTATCCACTACAATATCTAAATAATGTGAAAACCTCTTCTAAATTGAAGAACCGATGTTCATTTTTCGGTATTGAAAATAAAAATCGACAGTGTGTTAAAGCAAATAATCTATTGAAAGCTATCTGAATTTAGGACTTTTGATATTACAGTATCGTGCCAACTTTAAACATCCAATCAAGAAATCAGGAGCCTGGTCATAGCTATAAAGCCTCTCATCGTGTGCCAGGGATCAGATTGTTTAGGTAATACTTGCGCAAACTGTGTTTAAAACTGATCACAAAGATTGTTCGATGTTGAAAATTATCTAATAAAAAACACGATGAGAAAATACCTTAAGAAAGTAAAGCCTAGTGGGCATCAAGGTACCGAGCAGACTACCGTACATGGCAATAGTATCTGCCCACACTAGCAGTTGCTAATGCGGATTTGTCAATGTTGGGCTCAAATCCACGAGTGGCCAAAGACACACATGACCGTGTTGTTCATGCCCTGACTGCAAATTCAGCATATAGTTGGCAATAACAATAACCATCTTAACGATGTATGATTCATCAATAAATGTAACTGGCAGTAGTAAATTTAACCAATGAACTAAGTTCGCTAGCCGCTAATGCTAGACGAGTTTAGTTAGCTTAACTAGCCAAGCACTTGACTGGTGTCATAACTTAGTTTAAGCAAACACTGACTCATATTTTGACAGTAATCCATTCACATCATTTTGGGAAACTTGATTGACGTTTAATTGGTAAAGTTAGCGATCGGATTAGTCAGCCGTTGAATGCAGGGTGTGTGCTACTGTGTAACTAACCTAGCTGATAACTTAATACTATCAGCTAACGTTGGCTAACAATAAAGTTAGTTAGCTGTTACCTGTCTTGGACGCAACTGTGCTGAGACTCGTTGCAACTGTCAATAACTTTGATTAGTCAGGATCTGTAGTATTTTCTTGTGTTGTCAGTTTTAAATGTTTACGCCTTGTGCACCAACGTCTCTCGATCATTCAAAGTTTGTTTGAGAGCTGTCGAGGTCTCCCAACCACTTGCGACAATACGGCTTCCGTCCGGTGTGTGACTGCTCTCAGTTATACGTGGCAGTGGAGCAATGGGTCAATATGGAATTCCAAACGGCATATTAGCGCCTTCCAGAGGTCAATTCTACACATTGCAACCGTGTCTGCCTCAAATAAGATTTATAAAAAAGACAGGGAAAATATAATGTTGACAGTTTAGTATCCCAAATGATTTAAGTTTACTATAATTCTAACATCCTTTAACCCTTCAGAAATCAAGATCTGCTGGACACGGTTTGTCACTTTGAATTCCTACACTATAGAGGAAAAGACACGAGAAGGACAGGCTGCTTGTTGCATTATAACTGATTTAATCCATCGATGAGTAGCAGATGCATTCTAGAAAACACATCTTTTTTGCTTAATGGCAAAGTCTGATAGCTCATCGCTATTGCGGGAAGAAAGGTTGACCAGCTGACTGACCTGTAACTACAGGTCCTGAAAATGCGTGTTTTCATTTGTCATTGTACACACAACAAATGTTCTGTCTGCATTCAACCCATTCTAGTGTATAGAAGCATTGAGGAGCTGCAGCACCCAGGGAACAACTCCAGTTATTTCTCCTATTGCCTTGCTCAGGGGCACAAGCAGGAGTATTAACCCCAACATGCATGCCTTAATGATGGTGGGGGGGGGGGCACCTGGAGGAAACCCACACAGACATAGATAGAACATGCAGACTCCACACCGAAAGGATCTGGTACAGGATGGGAACTCAGGATCTTCTTGCTCTGAGACAACAGTGCTGACCTCTCTGCCACCATGGCACCCCACAAATCTGGCAATGTTGCAGTAGTCCTGCTGGCCTCCACACCCAGTGAGACACTTATTCAGAGTGATGACACGTCACATAATCCAAATAATCACCCATATCTATCCTAACATAATGTCTTCTGCTATTATACAATTCTTCCCTTGGTCATGATTGTGGACACAGTTTGTCAAAGTTTATCTAAGTTGTTAGCAGCTGCAGCCATTCTCTGAAGCACAGGAGAGTAATGAGCTCCCATGTTTACAAAGTGACAAAACCCACATGCAGGCATAACAAGCTCCCAGGGTCTAGGAGGTGTGAAGGCTCAGGCAGGGGACGATCACTCTGGATGGTGTCGACAGGACACCAGTGAGACCGAACCCAAGACGGAGGAGAGACACATCCCTCACACCTCTAATTGCTGTTTGTGTCGGACAAGTTATTACATCAGGCAGGAAGCCAAAGTTGGAATCCTGCTGTCTGGTGTTTGTCGAATGCGATATTTAAATTGAATCTGATAAGTCCATAAACTTTTAATTCAATGACTGATTAGTTCATGCTGTGTGAGTAGCAATGCAAAAACACGATTTAACATGCAAATGTACTACCAGGGTTATTGGCTGCATCCTGTGCTCACTCTGACCCACGTAGATGAAACCTACATATCCGTATGAGGACAGAAAGAACCACTGGACACTTCTGACACACTGATTTACAGACACGCCATAACTGATGGACTTGTCCAAAGACTTGATGTTGATGAATGGTAAGAATTATACACTGCTGATTCTTACTGATGCTGTGCTTAACCTCATACTCCACAAGTAATGCAATGGCTTGTTCCGTTGGCCAGATACATGTGATGTATTGGATATGGCAGTGTGTTTATGCACCGGGCTCTCCCAACCTCCAACATTAATTCTTATCAAAAGCTGGTGTTTTCTCTTAGATATGATAGATTTCTATTTAGCCTAACCTTTAATGGCTGACGGATCACAAAAGTTTCCAGAAGTGGCCCTGAACTAGTACCCGAGTTGCATCCATCCATCCATCCATCCATCCATCCATCCATCCATCCATCCATCGTCAAGTGTTTATCCGAAGTCGGGTCTTGGAGTCATGCTGGAGCCTATCCCACTGATCATTGGGTGAAAGGTGAGGAAACACCCTGGACAGGACATCACTCCATCACAGGACTCGAGCAGTTAGGGGTTCACTCTCTGAATCGAAGCATCAATCTTCCGACTACTTTCCTACCTCCTGAGCTATGCTCCCCATAGAGAAAAGATAACCAGAAGAGAGAGAAAAAGGCTCATCTACCACAACCAATCACCACCACTTTCCCCTGTCCACCCTGCACTAAGTGTGTGGATCACAGCTCGGCCTCTACGGCCACCTGGAGACCCACTAGTGGACAACCCAACGGAGAGGACAGTCATACTCGCTTCAAGTGACTGCCGATGATGATGATGAGGATAACGATGATGATGACGATGATGACAATGATGATGGTGATGATGATGGTGATGATGATGATGATGAGGATAACGATGATGATGACGACGATGATGATGGTGATGATGACGATGACAATGACAATGATGATGACAATGATAATGATAATGACGATGATGATGATGATGATGATGACAATGATGATGATAATGACGATGATGATGATGATGATGATGACAATGATGATGATGATGATGATAACAATGATGATGATGATGATGATAACAATGATGATGATGACGATGATGATGATGATGATGATGTGCTAATTGCAGTGAGAGCAGTTGGGAGTTGCCAGGGGAAAGACTACATTATTCATTAACATGACTGGCTCTAATACACACCTCAAGGATGCTGCTTTCCCCGTTCTCTTTAAATTCCTAATTAAACGTATATACATATGAGTGATGAATGAAAAGCAAAGCCTAAATAAAGTGTCCTAGTGAGGTGCTGGGCCACCATGAGCCTCCAGAACAGCTTCAATGCTCCTTGAAATCGATTCCACCAGTCCCTGAACTCTACTGGAGGGATGGAACAGCCTTCTTCCAGATGTCCCCTCATTTGGCGTTTTGATGATGGTGGTGCAGAGTGTCCTCCAACATATCAGTCCACCATCTCCCACAGGTGCTCAGCTGGGTTGAGAGCTGGCGACTGTGAAGGCCATAGCATACGAGTTACATCATTTTCCTCCTCAGAAAACCATCCAGTGACCCCTCGTGCCCCTGTCATCCTGGAAGAGACCGCTGCCCTCAAGGGGATCACTCAGAATAACATCGTATTGATTTACAGTGACCCTTCCTTCCACGGGGACGAGTGAACCCAGACCATGCCAGGAGAATGCCCCCCGCAGCGTAGCAGAGACCCCAGACCCCTTTCTCTACGTGCGTGCCCATGCATATGTGTACCTTTACCACTCTTTTACCATTGCCTTTGCCTAACCCTCAACTAGCCATTATCCAACTCACCACGCCAGCATCCCGACCTGCAGGCGAAGCATAAACAGTCCATCAGAGAGACAAGGATCAAGGACTTCATTCTTATCTACCTGTCACTTGGTGCACCCTGGAAGGATGGCATCAGAGAAGCTGCTTAAAAACACGAAGCCGTCACTGTGTCTATATTTATTATTCGGAGTCATCGGCAGTTACGCTGCAATGCAAATCAGCAGGACGAAGCAGGTTTCTTTCTAAAGTTCAACAAGCTGATAAGTGGCCCAGCAGCAGGTGTGGTCCGTCGTCCTGTGGGATTATAATTAAACCTCAGTCCCCAAGTCTCTGTTATGGTGCCTGGTCACAGGAGCAGGAGAAATCCTGGTCCCACACTACAGCCAACAACGCCCCTGAGCCTAAAGGCCAGATCCAATATGGTTTTATGTAAGACAGCACCTATAAAGCCCAGTCTGCTGGAAGCCACCCGCCATGTGTTCATCCGTCTGTGGTGGGTGAGTCTGTTTTGCTTGGGAGGTGGTTGAGTCTCATTTGATTCATATTAAGCAAATGTGCCTTAAGGCTCAGGTAGATCAAGGAAACTTCAAGTTAGCTCATTATAGTATGTTTGGGACTGTATGAAGAAGGTTTTTTATTTTTTGGTGGTGGTGGTGGTGGTGGGGGGGGATTCAACCAATTCCACAGGACATGTGTATTTGGCATCGACTATTGAATTCACTGTCACTGTTAGAATATCGCTGGACTTTCCGCAGGATTTTACACCATCCCCTAAGCTAATGACAAACAGTTTGTAAATCCGCTTGATTTCTCAATTTTGAACAAATTCAACATGTTCAAGTTTAGAAGACACTTTCAGAATCTGATTTTCGATCACGCTCCGTAGTTCTTTTTTTTTTTTACATCGGCGTGGTTAGACGTTTCATCTCAGATTACCACATTTCAGAGTGTGTAATTTGTTCGCAGGGGACTGCAGTGGCTCAGAGCAGGTGCTTGAGGAGCCAGAGGCTCTGGGTTTAAATCCACTGCAGGGTGTCAGGAAAGACATCCAGCCTTAACCCCCACACCCCCCTCTCTACGCCTGCCCTGGGACGGAGTGGTAACCTGCCCGGGGTGTTTCTCTGTGTTCCACCCAATGGGTGCTGGGATTGGCCCCAGTAGATCCGGTTAACCTTCGGGTAACCGGTTAACAATGACACGACGTGACACGTTTGCTTTTTCCCGACTGTCCATCTCAACATTCCTATTCATACAGAGCATATAGGCTAAAACCGGACTGAGATATCAGATAAGTTTTATTTTGATCAAACTGATGAAATCCATGCAACGTCCCTATTGTTCAGACAATGACATAGAGGGGACCTTGAGATTGAGAAAAATGGTCAATTATAAATTCTATTGGCATGTCCAACCTACCAGCAAACAGCAAGGGAGATCTGATAATGCACCTAGATATTTGCAGGAGAAGAAACTTCTTTCATTTGTCATTGCAGATACATACGATGAGGTGTGTTCTCTCTGTTTGACTCATCCTGATGTATAGGAACAGGCGTCCAGGCCCAGGGATCAACTCCAGTTCCTTTTCCTGTTGCCTTGCTCAGGGGCACAGGCAGGAATTTTAACTCTACGTGTGTTTTTGAATGGTGGGAGGAAACCAGAGCACCCAGAGGAAACCCACACGGACACGAGGAGAACCCGCAAGCTCCACATAGACAGGACCTGGGGTTGGATTTGAATCCAGGCCCTTCTGGCTGTGAGGTGATGGCACTAACCTCGGGGCCACTCGTGTAGGTGAGTCTCTTCAAGAGTGATATTCTGACCTGATTTCCATCTGATGTGGGACATTGTTCCTCACCTCTGCTGTTATGGATGTGAATCCATGACTAGCAGACTGGTTATTTCTCTCTCCTCCCAGGCAGATGGAGGTAGAGCTTTGCTATGAGACAAGAAACGGCTCCTGCCTGAAGACGGTTTATCCCCCGTCCATTCAAATCCCTCTCTATGTAATCCTGGGAACCACGGTGCTGCTGACGGTGTCTGGCAACCTCTTGGTCATCATGTCAATCTCTTATTTCAAGCAGCTCCACAGCCCGACCAACTACCTCATCCTCTCCCTGGCCGTCTCAGATCTCCTTTTGGGGGCAGTGGTCATGTTCCCCAGTATGATCCGCTGTGTGGAGACCTGCTGGTACTTTGGGGATGTTTTCTGTAAAATATACACCAGCTCTGATGTGTTGCTATGCACTGCCTCCATTCTGAATCTGTCTTTTATATCTCTTGATCGCTATTATGCGGTTTGCCATCCATTACGGTACACGAGCAAAATAACTGTCCATGCTGTGATGATCATGATCCTGGTGAGCTGGAGCGTGTCAGGCATGGTGGGGTTCGGGATGATATTTCTCGAGCTCAACATTTTGGGAATTGAAGAGCTCTACTATAATCATGTTGCATGTGAGGGAGGCTGTGTTTTATTTCAGAGTGGGGTTTCCAGCGCGGTCTCCTCCATTCTCTCCTTTTACGTCCCGGGGCTTATCATGCTCAACATCTACCTGAAGATTTTCCTGGTGGCACAGAGACAAGTTCACGGTAAACAGAACTCGAGTTATGCAAACTCTTCGAGAGTGGCTGAGAAGTCCCAGAGGAAGGCCACTAAAACACTGGCTGTCATCATGGGGGCGTTTCTTTTGTTTTGGACCCCGTTTTTCATCTGCAACATTATTGACCCTTTCATCGGGTACTCCACTCCGGTGCCATTGTCTGAGACGCTGGTGTGGGTGGGTTACCTCAACTCCACTGTGAACCCGTTCATATATGCATTCTTTTACAGTTGGTTTAGGAAGGCCTTTCGAATCATCATATCAGGTAAAATCTTAACAACTGATGCTTCAGATATCAAACTGTTCAGGGAATGAATTAACAGCTGCTGGAAATTATTGAAAAATATTACATTATATTATTATATTATATATATATATAATATAATATAATATTATATAATATTATATTATATTATATTATATTATATCATATTATATTATACTATATCATCTATTCTATTCTTATGCTATCTTATCTTATCTTGTCTTATTTTATCTTCACTCATCTTGGCAGCCTTGTTGGGCCCCACTTGCCATATAAAAGCAATAGAAATGGCCCTGCCTAGCCCAGTTATGTTCATGAAAAACCCCACAGCCGCCCACCTTTAAGTTTTGCAACACGGGACTCGTATTTAGGATTCAAAGGCCGGACAGTAATATATACCAGGAGCTCTGAAACCTACAAAATGCCTCTCTGTTCTACTTATAGAGCCATTACACAGGGTCATCCTTGTAAACTCGACCTACGCTGGTGTCACCTGACCACATTCAACCAGCGGCATTTGGCAGCATCATAAATCTGGTCTTTCTTTTAGAACATACCGAGGGCTTGTTAAACCCAGCACTCCTGACCCCAAACTTAAAAGAGGCTTCCACGCTCTCTGCTCCTCACTTGGAAATGGAAAAAAAAAAAATCAGTTAAACCATGCGGTCTTTTGGTCCCCTGAGCTTTGCCTTGTGTATTTTCAGGCCGAGCAAAGAGAGCCACCATGAAGTGACAGGGTTATCATGGGTCAATTGTGGCTCTCTTCGTCTCGTTCTCCTGATCCCCATTAGTGCGGGGCAGGGACCGTGCTCTGTTTAATCCTCGTTTCCCGTCGGCCGCTGGCCCGGTGTCAGCTCACTATATCTACGCCTATAAAGGTTGAGCTTTTTGTGGGGTTGTTTGTGTTGGGCATCCCGCTGTTTAAATCTCCAACAGACACATGGAGAAAGCCTTAGCACCACCCTGAGACAGACAGTGCAGCTGGAGTTTAGTGCCCGCATAAATCACCCTTACGCCCCGCAACACGAGTCCCCCTTCTCCTCTCAATGTATCCCGATGCTCCTCTTCATCCGTGGTGGCTGTCTCTTCTCCTCCGCCTTCTCCGCCTTCATTTTCTCTCTTTTACGACCCTTCCTCCCCTCATCCTCACCCTGCGACGCCATCTGAATCAGAGACACGCCGGGAGTCTGGGTGAGACGCGGCGCCCCGGGAGCAGGCCCTCGTTCCCTCAGTCGCTCAGTATGTCACAGCGCTTTTCCACTTCCCCGTCTCTCTCGCTATCTCCGTCCCTCCGTCTCACTGTGGACTCCTCGATGCACCGGGTCTGCATCAGGATGAAGTGAAGCGTGATGCGCCTGGCGTAATGCAGCTCTCATGTTCCGGCAAAGCCCGCGCCTGGTCGTTAACGGAGCTTACATAAGAGCCATCATTCCTGACCTCTGAAACAATGCTGGAGTTCATTTTTCCATCTTTCGGGGATGCGGTCACGAGGTGAGAGTGTTTTGCGACCTGTTTTCCGTATCCATGGAGAAAAATCCAACACGGGTGGCGTGCTCTGGGCTCAGGTTTAAGATGACTGCTGCTCTCTGATCAAGACCGTTTCCTAAGGAACTAGCTTAGCAGGCTACAATCCAATAAAGAGAAAAACTATGCTGCTCTCTCTCTCTCTCTCATCTCTCTCTCTCTCTCTCTCTCTCTGTCTGTCCCTTTCTCTGTCTCTCTCTCTCTCTGTCTCTGTCTGTCTGTCTCTGTCTGTCTGTCTCTCTCTGTCTGTCTATCTCTCTGTCTGTCTGTCTCTCTGTCTCTCTCTGTCTGTCT
>OMLC01096888.1:0-42619 GCA_900302585.1 Regalecus glesne | reverse complement strand
AGAGAGAGTGAGAGAGAGATAGAGAGAGATACACAGCAGCTTCACCTCGTGAGCCGATACTGAATATGTTCACTGATGATGAGTTCTACTAAGTTCTTACTAAGAAGAAGTAGTGATTCTGCAACCCGTTTTTATGTGGTGGGTTGTTAAGTATAACTTATGATATACGTGAATGGACTTAGTAAGAACCTACACATATCTGGTTTATCTGACCCCAGTCAAATGCAAACACATTATAATGAAAGTTCAGTTTGTGTTAATAGTAAAAAAGTACTGTACGGTATTGAAGAGCTCTGTGGTCAGGCCCAGGTAGTTATGTAGAGCAAGGAAGGTGACCCTTTGGAGACGAACCATGATTATCTAGAGAGCATGCCCAGGGAACACAATGCAAATGAATGAATAAAGTTTACATTGTTGTTGTAATGAAGAACAAAGAAATCTTAAAATGACTGGGCCCTTGAATGCAATTAAACCAAAGGGCCTATACGGTTTGAAGTTTTAATTCAATTTTATTATCATTCCACTAAATTTTACTGAAAATGTATAATGAAAAGTGGGAGGTGACCTTACCAGACAGTGCATCATGACACATATCAATTATATCTCAGAATTACTACGCACAATAAAAATGTAAAGTACACACATGAATACAATACGATCATGTGGTAATCATATGGTCTAGTAACTGGAGGATTGCTGGTTTGATCCTCAGCTACTTTTTGTAAAAACATTGAGGTTTCCCTGAGTAAGAAACCGAACGAGCACCCAAATAACCCTAACTATGCATGGTGGACACCAACATCAGTGTATGAGTCTCTGTGCATGTGTATAGATGAATGTAAGGCATTGATTGTAAAGTGCTTTGAGTGGGTGTTGCAGCCGGAGAAGCAATAAATAAAACTAATTCCATACCTGGATGACGCGTACCAGTGTCTCAGGGTACTTCTCAAACACTGATTGGAAAGCTGCAGCTGGGAGACGCAGGATGGTTGAAGGAACAGCAGCTCTAGCAGACACAGTCTTGTATGGAGCTGGATAGCCCTGATATACACCAGATGAAACAGAAGTGCTGGGACAACAACATTCAGTTGTGAGTGGATAGAGCCGATGTGGTATAGACTGCATATGAATGCATACATATGTATCAAATGGAAAAATTAAAAAAACATAAAGACATGAGAAGGGACAAATTCAGAGAAGACATACTGTGATGATATCCAGGATGCTCAGTAAACTGTGTACACTGTCTCCGGGTAACACTTCCTTTACCACAGCGTCTGTGCCGTCCTATAGCAGGAGAAAAGGAAGGATATATATCATACGATGACCAAGGTGCAAGATGTATTCTAGAAAACCATTATCAATCTAATTGAATCCTTTGAACACTGCATTGATTTTAAGGAGATTAATTTGTAACGGTTCAGATCCCAAACCTTTTTTAATCATTTTGCACACAAAAGAACAGGGAGCTTACATTCTCATGGATGTACATCTCCAGGCGACCTGCTTGAACCACATAAATACTGTCATCGGCATCCCCTGGTCGGAAGAGACCCTCGCCTTGATGCAGCTGGATGAGCACCATATGACGACAAAGCTCCAGGAACAGCGGCTTCTCAAAGTGACCAAGCACTCTATTTATGAAAAAAAAAATGTGCTAAAGTATTCAAATGTATTTTTTTCATGAATGATAGATACAAGTGAACCGAAGTTAAAATCCTTGTGTGCATCGGCACAAAAAGCAAATAAAGTCAATTCGGATTATAACACAAGTTTCTAAATTTAAATGTGCCGAAGCATATGTGGATAGTGTTATAATTATAAAAGCATCCCTTTAAGATTAGGGTGAGGGTTAAGGTTAGACAATGGTGATTTGTCCAGGGCGCCTTACCAGCCTTTCACTCAATGAGCACTGGAATAGACTTCAGCATGACTACGCAACCAAACTTCAGATAAGTGGTTGTAGATGGATGGATGCAGTGATGATGGTCAAGGTTATGGTGAGGGACTATAAATATTATCAATGAGAGTCCCAACAAGTATAGAAGAACAAATGAATGTGTAAGGGATAGTAAAACTGCAGACCACCTAAGAGTTAAAAAGGGGCTGATGTATCCGATATTGTGGTGTTTGTGTTGTTCCATAACATCATAATTAATGTTGCTACAGGACCATCATTGCAACTGATCAATTACATCGTGATGTTGTGCCAGGGGACAGCTTCAGACTGAAGATGTCACCTGTTGGAGTGATGAAACGTTTCTGAATAAACTTCTGATCCAGTTGAACCGATTCCCCTCTTTTTGTGATTTTCATACCTGGGTTATTACGCATGCATTAAGACAGTGCCCTACATTGTTAATCATTCCTGGTGGGACAACTAGTATGCACTATATCTTTGGTTAGTTGGTGGTTAAATTTTGCTCTAGAAAATAATGAAAAGTGAGTCTCTATGTCACTTTTCATAGCTGGCCAGCCATTGTTTGCAGGACATTGTTAGCAGTGTGTCTTTAAAGCTGGCCTGGGATGGGATGTAAACACAGACAAAGATGAAAGAGGAAAACTCCCACTGTGAATGTGTTGGCTTGCAGTTCATGGTCTAAAAGTTCAGGCTGCAGCATTTACTTAACACTGTGACATCTGCATATCCCCTTTGTTTATGCGGAAGCATATTTCTCCGCCCGTCGCGTTTCACAAAAGCACCATTACGTGATCTGCTCAGTGCAGACAAAATCCACTGTCAGGGGCGGATTCACTGCGGCAGGTTTCAATGAAAGAAAAAGCAGCAGAATCTACAAAGTCTTGTTTTGCCTTATTGAGGGGAAGAAGCTCGTCCATTTTGTTGGTCAAGCAGTTGAGGCTTTCCAGGTGAATCACCGGGAACGCAGATCAAACTGTCAACCTTTGAAGCCTCACCAGTAAATTGGCATGCTTTCCCTTCTCCATGTCCCGAAGAGAGCCACTGTTCCTCAAATTAAGATCTCCATAAAAGTTTTCCAGGTTTGTGAAAACTGAAGAAAAACTACGTGGAGTGTACTGCCTAAAGTTAAGCATCTTCCCTCGTGAAAGAAATTGGGTTTGAGTAACCGAACACACAGAGAAGAAACAAAAACAAAGACAACACTAGAAAGCGCTGTATTGAGGTTGCCATCCACGGCACCATCACTGTACCCATCTATAAGCATGTAAACTTGATGCTAAATCACAAATGTTGAGCAAAGTAAAACGCTAATTCCCTTTTATAAGCAGTGGATATTCATTTCCCTACATTTTTAAGGAAGAAAAATGTGTACATTGTCCTGACCTGACATTTTTCAGCATGTAAAGCACCTCGGATGGGAGATGAGAGCTCTGCACATCAAACTCAGTGAGATCAGCCTCCAGCAGACAGGGAGGGGGCTCCTTGGGTTGCAGGGTAGGGGGCTCCCTCCGAATACGTAGGATCCTTATGACACACACACACACACACACACACACATGATTTTTAAAAGACCATCACATTTTGACACTATCCTCATTTTGTCCATTAGCAGGGCTCTCTAGATACTTGTTCGGTACTTTGATGATCATAGCCAGAGCTTAAAATTAACATCCATGAAGATATCCATGTCAATTTTGTAAGCTGCTTTTTGTCTCGAGATATCTTGAGACATCTTCATTTAACATCTGCCACCACATGACTAGAATCTACAATTCAGGTCACCTTTCCCTACAGATTGCAAAAACAGGGTAATTGTACAAAATTATGCAACTCTAAAACCAACTGAGCCAAAGAAAAGTTTGTTTCAAGCCCTGATTATAACTTAAGACTTTATCTGACTGTTCCTCTGTACATTGACTCACTTGCGCGCTATGGACAAGACTTTGGTCCTCTTCCTTACACGCTGCCGAGAAGCTGGATTTGAGTTTGGAGTTGCAGTCGAGGACAGGGTCTGCACCTAAAGTAGAGCACCGCAGCTGGATAAGTCTATTGATTCAGCACACTCAAACACACGTCTTCAATCAATATTAGATAGAAGTCCGCAATGAAAGATAAGACAAACCTTTCGCATGATTTTCCTGCCATAGAACAGCATCTTGTCTCGCTTCCTAAAGCGGTAATGTGGGGTGCCTGCCTGTTCTTCTGAAACAAGGAAAATGTTGAGTATCAAACCTTTTCACTGTGGTATCTTTTTGTTTCCAAATATTTTACGCATAAGTTATGAAAAATAATTTCTGATGAGTGAAATGCTGAAATCCATTGATGACCGGAGAAAAAAATAACCTCCCAAACGCTCTTTCTACCCATAAAAATCAAAATCAGAATATTGGCCATGCAGGTTTTCACATACATGGAATTTGACTTCAGTTTAATATCATATTATTATATCTATATAATATTTTAATTTCAATACTTTCATATTTATATGTGCAAATTTGCTATATTTCTGCAGATTGCAAAAAAATACATTTTGTTTTTCAAACAACAGTAGAGTGTGTACTAACTTGACTTTTTGTTTATTCTGTGAAGAAGATAAAAAGCAACACCAATGAGAGAGGCCACTGCTGCAGCTCCAATCAGTATGACGGTCCACTGGGAGATAAAGAGAGAAGCCACATTACATTTCAAAGACAGCCGTGACACCTGCGTAGTACGATGTGAAAACGTCATTTTTGGAGTCATGTGAAATTGTCTCATGAAAGCTCTCCGATGTTCAATATTCTCAAAAAGGGTTGGAATTCACTTACCAAGCTGATATTTCTAATACACCGAGAACCTTGTATCTTATAATAACTACGAATTACATTTACATAGTGCTTTATCTAGACACCCAAGTAGTTCACATTGAAGGAGGTAGCCTCACCTCCACCACCACCAATGTGTAGCACCCATCTGAGTGATGCACAGTAGCCATTTTGCACCAGAACGTTCACCACACATCAGCTTGAGGTGGAGAGGGAGGAATCTGAGCCCTACTCATTGCTATAAGTCCTATAGGATCTTTCATGACTACTGAGTCAGGACCTAAATTTAACATATCTATCTCCAAGCACAGCGCCCCTGTCATTGTACTGGGGCATTAGGTTTGATTTTTGATCTTTATTTTTAGGACCACAGGGAAGGGGGCTGCTGTAGCTCAGTGATATAGCACACATGTCAGGCAATAACAAGCCAGAAGCTGCAGGTTTTAACCTATTCTGGGAAGTCAGGTAAGGCATCTGGGATTAAACCCCCATGCTCCATCTATGTCCATATCTACTCCCAGAACATAGAAATTAATCGTGACATGTAAACATTGTGAAAAAGAATTAGCACGATAATGGGCTATATAAATAAAAAGAAGGAAGAGTGCCCTCTATTCACCTAAAACACCACTTCCAGCAGCAACTCAGTTTTTCCAAGGTCTTCCATCCGAGCCAGATACAGCTAATACTAGCCAAGCCCATTCCTGCTTAGCTTCCCTCACTCGGCAGAGTCCAGTTACATAAATAACATGCTGGTATGGCTGCAGGCCGTGACTGAACTCTTACATCAACTAATGTCCACACCTTTGATACAACAGCTTAGGGGTAGTGTAAGCTCAGTGGGTAGAGCAGTGGTCTAGTGATTGGAAGGCTGCAGGTTCAATCCTCAGTCTTGCAGAAAGTGTTTTGAGGTGTCCTTGACCAAAACACTAAATCCCTAATGGCTATCTGCACTGCTCCTATACAATAGAATGGGTCAAATGCAGAGGAATCCAAGTTTCCCCTTGTGGGACTGATAAGGGAACGATTTATTTACTTCAAACTAATAAGCTTGATGGCGGAGATAGAGGGATCCAAGTATTTCAAGCCTAATTCATATTGTAAAAGAGGGTTTTAGTTCTTACCATAGAGTTTTCAGCATTTTCCATCATGAACTTTTGCATCTTGACCGTCATTTCACTACCAAGAGTGACCGGGCTCTGAAAAGGCACAGAACCAAGTAAACATGGCAAACACTATGCTGGGGTGCTTGAGAGTAGAATGAGCAGCTAAGAAGATAAATAAGTAAGCAAGTAAATAGATATAGAATAATGATACTTGATAGAGGTGAGTATTTATCAAACAACAACTTGATTTAATTTCATTTGACAGTCACAACATCTAAGAATGGCCATCAACATCATGCACTTATGTTACAATCAGGATAGGATTTCCGTCTCATAAATCGGAATCTTATATTAATAATTTTCTATTTTTCTATTTCTTCTTGAATGATATGCTTGAGTGTGAAGAATTTCATACCGGGTATATAAAGCAGATGTCCTCTTCGTCTTCCATTCCTATGTAACAAGACAGACTAGAATTGGTTTTGGAACTGTACCAAGGCCAGTGATATTTGTTTTCTGCATTTAACCCACCCTGTTGGATAGGAGCACAGAGTAAAGACGCAGTGCTGTACTTGGGCAGCAGTTGGGGGGGTGTTTAGCATCATGCTCAAGGACATTTCCACACAGTTTGTGCTGGGGCCAGGAATCGAACCACCAGAATCTTAATGCTGGACAACCCCCCTACCTCCTGAGTTTTGAAGTTACATGAAAGATCAACAAATTTGGATAACTACATACGCATGTGGGAACTGATCATGAAACGTAAATATGGACCTTTCTTGTATGCTGTAAATTGGGTATTATGTATACACAACATCCATTGCATGCCTGTTCATCTTAGGAGAGACCTCTCCTCTGTTGCTGTCCCTGAGGGTTCCATTTTTCCACCCTATTAAATTTTGTTTTAATGGTGTTGTTCCTTATCCAATATAAAGGTCTAAGGATGTTGTGTTATTCTAAAGCCCACTGAGGCAAATCTGTAATTTGTGATAATGGGCTGTACCAAAAAATTGACTTAATACTATAATGAAATATTAATCAAATCACTGGATATCACCTGATTTAACTATCATATGGAGTGTGAACATCCCACACAAGTGAAAAGCAAACAAGGCCACAGCAAATCGTTGGGGAACAAGTGCTGAAAGAAAAAAACCTTCCTCATTGACTCAGCATGACCTGCAACCTGACACCCCTGAATGCATTCTGTGCCGCAATGTTGTAAAATCACGTAGATATCTATGGTCAAGTGATTATCAGTGTGGTGTAGAAATGCTTATCAGTGAGATCGCAGAGACAGGCTTTTGAATATCGGTTTCAAGGTGCTGTGTGCATGTGTGTAGATTTATAGGCTTGGCAGCACTGTTTGTAAAGCAGGGTCAATTTCACCCTCCGTCATGTGTAAGGTGAACTTTACTATAAACGGATAAACAGATAAGACATTTAAGTAGAATTAGTCAATACTCTCACCGTTGTTTAACCGAGTGCTGGAAGAAGACTGTGTCTGTGGTGTCGTTAAAACAACTGACGGAGGGTACACATGAACCCACTTTGATTTAGAAGTGCACACAACCGAACCAGAGTGTTGTTCTTCACACAGAAAGTGAAAAGCCCACAGAGGACCACACGGACTCAGGTATATTTCTTCACAAGTGTGCTGAGCAAACACGTTTGTAATGATAGTCTGACACGGATTAAGACAAACAGAAATAGAACATTTTCGACGTACCTTCTGTGTCAAAGTTTTCGTTGCAACCTTTCATGTCTTGTGGTTCATCCGTTGACGAAGGTTCACTGCCAGTAACTCGAGCTGTGATTTGTTCCGTGGCCGCCCGTATCAGCCAATCAGAGACCCTTTTATTCAAACAATGCGCCATCGAAGTCGTCTTGACATCACAGAGAAGTACAGTCAAGGTGAGGGGCATTGATTCAGAGTCCTAAATGTCGATACGATGCCGTCGAACAATGGGCGAGTTGCCATTAAACGATGCTGGGTAGTTATTGCTGCTTATGATTTTGGTTTGAACATCGGTGACGCCAGACAGGCCCGTTAAGCTAGCTGGTTGGTCGAGATCTTGAAACCAAGCTAGCTCCAGCAGGTGACTTGGTCAGTTATTCTCTGTGTGTTACTCGCACCTCATAGACCCAGAGATGCTTCCAGATTGTCATTTGGTAGAAATCAGGATTAAATGACCTCAATTTGATCAGGCTTGGGTGACATGGGAGCCATCGCAACGATTGATACCATAGGTGAAGCAGTAGTTAGCAGTTTTGCCTCATAGCAAGAAGGTCCCATTGTCGAACCCTGTTCCAGGTCATTTCTGTGTGGAGTATGCAAGTTCTGCCATGTGCCCTTGAGCAAAGCAAAGGAGAAAAAGCTCCGGGGTTACTCCCCCGGCACTGCAGCTGTCTCTATACAACCGGATGGGCTAAGTGTAGAGGAACAAATGTCATTGCATGCATGTACAATGACAAATAATTAAAGTTTCTTCTTCTTTTTAACACACTTGAGTCTTAAATTGTCCATTGTTATAATTACCATGCGAGTTATCTTGTGTGTGGACCCAAATGATAGACTGGTGACCCGCCTGGGGCAAATCCTTATTCTCCACCCAAGGCCTTCCAGGATCATCCAGTAACCACGAACCTGAACTGGATATCGTGTGTATAGATAATGGGTGGACAGGTAGCGGGGATTATACATGAGGCATATAAATGTCCATCCAACCATCATTGACCACTTATCCAAAGTCAGGTTATGGAAATAGCAGTTCCAGCAGGGGACCCTACCCTGTGGCCTCCTCCCATCCGGACGTGACTTGAACACCACATTAGGGAGGTGACCAGGTAGCATCCTGACTAGATGCTGAACCACCTTAATTGACTATGAAACTAAAATGACCAGACTCACAAGTATCCCAGAAAACCTAGACATGTATTTCCTATTTTTCAGGTATAAAAAATACCTGGAAAGTGATAATTGATCTTATGTCTGGGAAACATTGAGATCATGAAAGAAGTGGGTAGAAATTGTGTTTCTTCCTGTCAAGACTGCATAGATTGAAATTATTTTAATAGATTTCTGAAGAGATGCTCTGGTGGCTAATGCTTGTAACAGTTCTCAATAGTCTCCAGAACCACTTTTAAGCAATAATTCAAATGAGATTTAAATACACTGCCACTGTGGATGCGATCAGTAAGTATTGTATCTAACAGCTGAATTTCTTCATAGGTCTTTTTTTCTTTTCTTCAGGTTGAGAAATCCAAGGTGCTATGGGTGTGTTATCAGTGCTGGCACGAGGTATTGTTAGAGGAGCAGACCGGATGGCTGAATTCACCAGCAAGCGTGGTGCAAGGACACACAACAAAGGAAGAACTGCGAGGCTCACTGGCAAAAGGCTATCAAGTGGCAAATTTATGTCTATACCAGCTATGATTCCTGAGTTTGTGGTCCCCAACTTGGAAGGATTCAAACTCAGACCTTATGTTTCATACCGTACACCTGCAGGAACAGAGCCCCCCCTCACTGCAGAGAGTCTGTTTGCCGAGGTTGTGGCCCCACAGATAAAGAAGGACTTCGAAGAAGGCAATTTTAACAAAGACCAGCTGGAAAAGTATGGATTTGAAAAGACACAGGAAGGAAAGCTATTTAAACTGTACCCCAAAAACTTTGTGCGTTAAAGAATCACTACCAAATGTGTTTTCAGAAGGGTTAGTCGATCATTGTCACCTCAGTGATCGGGACTTTTGTCGACAATGGGGATATATTCGTTGAATTGTTAAAGCTATTGTTACAGAAATGGATTTAAATAATAATTGTATCAGTCGTTTTTTTGCCTTGTCGAGTTTTCTCAAATCTGACTGCTCGTCATTTGCACTCTTCATTTACTGGCAATGCAGACTTTCCCTGATTACAATCAACTAGCTTCGATCAGAGTTTGGCTTTGATGTGAACAAACTAAGCAAATTTCATGCACTACTGTGTAGATACTCCCTTAATTCCCTTTTGGAAGTATTTTGAATAGCACACAGGACAGTTTCTTAAAATATATAAATAAAATTGGTAAAATTGGTTACAGCTTTTTCATTGGGTATTCATAATACGAATACCACAAACGCATGCATTGTAACCACACTGCTTATAATGAGCGCAAGCAGCAGAATAACCAGATAGTTGCAAATCAACATGGTAGGCAGGGGCCACAGTAGGGTGCAGATTGGGAACTAACGAGCCAGAGGCTGTGTGTTCAACCCCACTGAGGGGTATCATCAAGCCTTTATCCCCACGCCTCCAATGGGATAGACAGGTGACATGTCCAGGGTGCCTTCTGGCCAATTAACACTGGGATAGGCACCAGCAGATCTGCGACCCAACTTTGGATAAGTGGTTGATGATGACATGACAGTTCAAGGCTGAAATGTTGGCAAGAATTACCCAAGACATTGTTATAGCCTACCAACTACAGGTGTGCTGCTGGGAATTAAACTTCCCTCCAACTCCTGGAGCAAAGTGAGAGGTCAACTTTATTCTGAGGATGACAGAAGTATAGCAGAAGGAAAGTAGAGGGACACCCATTACTGTGAGGTATTTATATATTGGTGCTGGTTTATTGTGTTGTTCTTTTTTTGAAATATCAAAGGAAGTCTTTATAAAGTAAACATTACATAGTCATAGTTTCTGTGTAGCGATACTGCAGAAAAGAAAAATGTCTTAGAAATATCAAACTGAATCCAGAGTCACCCCGAGCTCAGAAATATCATAACCCCAGCCCCATAACACCACACTCCTATAAAACGGTCAAATGTGCCTGTGCATAGTGGCAGCAAGATGGTGCATAAAAGCGATTTCTTAAATTATCTCCTTGAAGATATAGTGTAATTATTGCATTTTCTCAGGTGGCTTGTAAATATGTCTCGGCCCCTGCAGTAGAAAATTTTAATATTTGATATAAACTTTGGTACTGACAAGTGCTTATCTAGGCTACAATCGGCATTTCTGTGATTTTCACAAGTGTAATATTTCTCTGTACTATCACCCAGGCTGGTGCTTGAAGCCAAGTCACAGTGGCTCTGAGCGTGCAGACTCTCTTTCCTCATGGGCTTTAGTCGTGACACACGCCTCACTAGGAGTCCAGTCCCAGCGCCACACGTGCAGCATATGATCATAGAAAGAGCAGCTTGCAAGCAGACAGGACAGCGAAGAGGCATCACCTGTTTGTTTAAGGGCGGGACTTGCCGCAGAGCAAGTGGAGGAAGGTGCAATGCTTTCAGGGATGTAGTGTCCCATATCATCCTCCAGCGATGTGTCGAAGCTGGCGGTAGGAGATTCGTATTGAATCCTCAGGTGTCCTCTACTTTCCAAGTGGCTTTGCTTTGGTTGTGCAGTCTGAGGGGAGTAGGGAGGTGGGTCGTTCAAAGGCAGTTGGGACCAATCTGCGCCATAGGCCAGGGAGTTGTGGAGGATATAGGAGCCCAAGATTGAGCAAGCTCCTCCATCATCCTCTGGAAGAAGACAAATGCGACAGCTGGCTTCATATATATATAACCGCTTAAAATGGTTGAAGTCCAATTTCTGACATGTTTTTTTTTAAAAGCTTTGTAAATGGAGCTTTCCCACTTTGACCCGACACTTGGGGTCCCGGCGGTCTTCATTTACACGTTTGCAAGAGCCATGAGGCCATAGAGGAGCCCATTTCTCACTTTTTGCTCGAAAATGCTGCTCATGAATGCCCAATGAGACCTTGATATGACCTTTGGTAAAGCCACACACAATGACTTTAGTTGAAAAGCTGAATGCGAACACAACAGTTGAGACAAGTAAAGCTCAACTGGATACCCTTAAACTATCCAAGTATGGTGGACTGGACGCGTGCTTTTCCTTGAGCCGCGGTGGCTCAGTGGGTAGAGCGCATGCCTGGGACTCGGGCGTTATGGCTTCGTATCCCACTGTGTAGCTCGATAAATGTGAGGTATCCATTGTAAAGCGCTTTGAGTGATCTTTAGACTAGAAAAGCGCGATACAAGAACAAGTCCATTCACCATTCCTTTTAGTGGCAACATGGTCACATATCCTACACAGCTGGCCTCTTCCCCGCACAAGGGATCCTCTGCCATCAGCCAACAAGAAGCACAGCTAGCAAGTCAAAGAGACTAACGCCATGTACCTCACGTGACCGGTTTCAGGTCAGTTTTGAGTGACCCTTGACCTTACTTTTGCCCCCACCCTTACCTAGAGCTTGCTGGCAGTGAAGGATATGGAAGTCATTGTGCATGCAGGAAGCCAGCAGCAGGTGCTCATGAACTGGATGCCACTTCAGCCGCCATACGCCACCACCAAGGGACTGCTCACTGAGGGGCTGCTGCATGTTCCTGCCATCCCATAACAGCACCTGTTCATCATAGCTGGTGAAGCAGAACCGCAGACTCCCATGAACGACTCAAAGAAATGAGACGCAGGAATACATGAGCTGTACATTGCTGCTTAAGAGGCACACTATGTAAGGCTGCTACACACTGACAAATACCCCACTCCACATGCGCACACACACACATCGTAGATTCACTGACTCACCGAGTTTCTGTAGTCTGACACCTACACACAAGGACCATGGCAAAAACTATGTAATACAAAGGCAGCACTAGATAACTGATTAGATTTTTTTTTTATTTGCCACACAACCAAGGCTGGTGGAATTTTCCCACTGGATTCAACATCCTATTGCGTAGGAGCAGAGCTGCAGTGCCTGGGGAGCAGTTAGGGCTTCGGTGTCTTGCTCATGGACACCTCAACACACTTTCTGCAGGCGCCGTGGATACAAACCACCAATCTCTGATAACTAGATGACTGCCCTCCCCTTTGAGCTACGTTGCCCCATGAAGGTTATGTACAATTCTTTTACGTGTAACCAGGAGTAAGTCTCTCACTACCAGAAATTATATAGTGAAGATTCCCACATTTAGGACATTTACAGGGGTCAGCACAACTGGACTACAACAGTTAAGCTTCGCCCTGAGTGAACCTGATTCATGATCATGGTATCTCCCCTGTCACATAAGAATCTAAATACCAAGTCAGTGTGTCAATATGGCACATTAACCATTAACACGTGGAGTTCAGCCACAGAGATTACCTTCCCGTAGCTAAGATGTGCTCCCGATGTGGGTTGCTGTGTATGCTGCATACGCCCATTGAGTGCCTTGAAGAGAAAGCCCGTGTGAGATTGTATTTAAGCAGGGTTTTTTGTACATGAGCAAACTTAGCTACAGCATATTGCAAAAAAAAAAAAGATCTGAATCATGGCAACACCTCTATCAGCATCCCTCACCTCTTACTGGTGAATGTAGGGGAGGAGGAACCCATCCTGAGATCCCAGCCCTTAAGTTTGCAGTCGTCCCCACCTGGTGCATCCGACAACAAACAGAGAGAGGAGGGTGACATCTCGACTAATCAACAAGCATGTAAAATGAGTTCAACGTCGGTTCACAAACGTAGAAAGCATGAAGCATCTCACTCAAAGCTGAGGAGGAAAATCCCCAAGGTTAAACCTAAAAGTCAATATGATGCTTCATGAGACAAAGTAAAGAGATTAAGATATACCTACACATTGTGGATTTTGGTGGACAAACAAGGTCAGAACAACTTGTGGGGTGGAATAGCGACAGTATTCGGAAAGACGACAGTCTCCTAATACAGCAAAGCCTCGAATGTCATCAAGAGGTGTTACCTGAGTAAACCAGCTGTGTGTCCCAGTAGGAGAACGCAGCAATCCAGGCTTCAAAGTCATGGGCTTTCCACTGTGATATGGCTGTAAGATTATCCTCCTCAAAACGGAGCACATTGACGCAACCTGCAGAATCGCTGCACACCAGTTGCACGTCACTGCTACTGACAGGAGACAAGAGCAGCGTGAGCCCAGCCAATCCATTCTATGTCGTTAGCTCTTCTTCATAAAAAGAAAAAAAGGTCACCTTACCTGTCTCCTCTTCCTGTGGACCAGTCTAAAGACAAAGCCAACCTGTCAACTCCCACTTCCAAACTGGTCAAGGACTTAAGACCCCAATGGGCTTCCTACTGGATAAACAAACTGATGAGAGCAGGGTTCACACTCCATGACATGGTCAACTGCCAACCATGGAGAACACATGCAAGGGTACATCGTCACCCCGATCTCAGAGATTCCCAGTCGGGTTAGACAGAGAGGTCCGTTTTACTTATCATGATTAGTACCCACATTGTTGGGGTGGACCAAGACATGGTGGAGTGTGAGGGAAAGGGGCTAGACGTCCTTCCTGACACCTCATGGCGTGTTCAAACCTGTGGCCTCTGGCCCGTCGGTTCCCGAGGGGAACACTTAAGAGTGAAACGGCAGTTACTCTACAGTCCTTCAACTCACCTGACTCTCACTGAGTGTGTACAACCGGAGCTCCCCATTCGCTGTGGCCATGCCTAACAAAGGCTTGTCTGAAACAGGCACATGGCACCTGAGAACACATTAGGTATTGACAAAAAGAAAGGCAAGACTTAAAAATAAGGATGATGACCACGGTGGCTGGAATCGTTCATACCATTTCAAGTCTAGTATAGCTGGGGTGTCGATGCGCTCCAGCTCAGTGAGAGGTGGGGTCATGGATCCCTCTTGGTTGAATTCAAACAGGTACAAACGGCCAGTCCGGGTGGGAGTGGCATTGTCATCCCCCACCTAGGAATTAATAAGGGCCACAAGTAATTGAATGGTCAGACACGATCAAGCATCAACAGTGATATCTGGAAGTCATCTGAGATGGAAGACGTGTGCTCTCACCCCATCTGGACCTTTCTGTAATTGATATGTTCCACACACCAATATGTTGTGCCACTGTGGAACGGGACACCATTCCACCGAGTCAGCGCTCAGCTCCGTGTCAAACACCTGTAGATTTCTGGTTTTGGATTTCCAAGCCATCGCAACCTCTGCTGCATGCCGTTGCTGTGATGTATTATGATCATCTAATGTGTAGAGGTGATAAGGGTTAAAGTCACAATGAGTTTAAGGTCATGTGTGCTCATTATGTTTTGCCAAGTGACAGCAGATGAAATTTACCCTGGTGGCTAAATCTGGCACATTTAGATTTGACTCTAAATGTTCATTAATATGCATCGTCCTTATCTAAACAAAAAAATGCGACAACATGCCTGTTTGGCCAGAAAAAAAACATTATTTTGGATGCTACTTCTGTCAGGATAGTTTCCTACCGTTTTTTATACTTCTATTACTATATTTTACAATAGGTTTCATGCTCTTGACACTACATCTTATCCGTATCACCCAGACTCACTTCGCTGGGTAAAATGGTAGCTAACGCTAAGCTAATGCAAAACACACATAACATATGAGCCAGTTTTGCATATGAAAGGGGTTTCTCTTGACACTGTATCACACCTGTGTGGATACCCAATGCAGCCAAATTCACCCTCCATTCCGTGTCTTAATCTGATCAGAAATGTTGGATTAAACGTTATCAATACAACTCACACGTCCTGCAGCTTCAGCAGCTCCACGTTCAACTCCAACAACGTCATCACGTCACTATCGGAGAGCTTAGAGCTGCGTTCAACATCAGAGCGTTTTTAATTCGGTCCAGTTGGCAAGGCTAATGAGTGGTTTTAAGTTACGAGGGCGGACTGGGGGCTCCTTAATTATCAGATGTTAACTAGTGCGTTTATTGTTTTTTTTAATTCATTTTCAACTGGATGATATTTAATCAGGATATAAATTAGATTGTGCAAAAAAAATCAGACATAAAATTGAACAGTAAAGCAAAAGGCTGCCAGGCACAATGTAATGATGCATTCAGAATCTTGCTCAACCTTCCAAGATGGACAAGTGCAAGTCATGCGTTTGTGACTAATGACGTTCCCACTTTTCATGCTGTGCTGAGGAACTTTATGTCCACATTTATGTGTCGATTAACCGATTCAATAAAATGTGATTATAAGGGTTTCAACCGAGCTAACGCCAAGTGACACTAGTGGCTCCTCTTTTTCTGCACTAGTAAACTGCTGTTCAACCATATAGCTGTATTGTGTTTTTATATATGGACTCATATGTCTGAATAAAGTAAGATTTGAGAGATTGAATATTTCAGTGGTATTCCTTTAAATTGTTGCGTTGTGTACTGTACCCCGTTTTACGTCATAGCAACACAAGTTGCATTCAACATGAGAGCACTCAAAACGTTCCATGACAGAGACCAAGGCAACAACAAAGCATTGTTGTACACTGTTAACTTCTGCATGTGTATGATGTTTTATTATAATGTAGCTATTCTACAAGCATTACATTGGACTGGATGGTAGAGAGCTATTATTTTGGAGCTTTAACTATTTGCGCTGTGTAACAAAGGTCACGTTTCACCTCCTACTTGGACCGGGACATTCATAGACACCACTTCCTAGTCGTGTCTGTCAGAGCGCCTGTGTGCCGGTTACGGTTGTCAAACTGCAACTGAAATATAGAAGTAATGGATATAAATCAAACCTCATCGTCACCACCATCGTACTTCATCGTCGTGGATAAAGATAGACAGTCTCAATTCGTCTGTTACACACGCCAGAAATCTGGTATACACAGAGTCTGGTGAGTAGCTGGCTGTGCTTGTCTCATAGCAACGAATAATTCCGAATCACAGCGTCCGTGTAGTTCATGTATCACATAAGGATTGGTCAGAAAGTTTCATCTACTTTTTGTGTTCATCTGTGAAAGTTTGACTGACGCCACTGATGTGTGGACCAGAGATTTCACCGAAGACACCCTGAGTCAGTTAGTAAGTTGACCTCGTTAGAGCTAGAACAACATATCTTTGCGGATATTGCAAGAAAATCGTGTTCTGCTGTTTCTGAAATGAGATGTTTCTTCTGCTTCAGAGTGAGAGGTTTGCCCTGAAGTCTGCAGATGATTGTATCGTAAAAATCAGGTTTGCACGTCTCACTCACGCAGTGCAATACTTGCAAAAAACCACCTCCTCCATGTTTTACTATGTATGACATTAACGTTACTTAGAGGTCTCATTGAACAAGGTACTAAACCCCTAACTGCTCAAGCCCTTAAATGGAATTGGGAATATAATGACACTGTTTAAAGTTTGTGCACACTTATGTCTGTTTTCTGCAGGTCTGCATGCTGTACAGGGAGGTTGTCTGTTTTGGTTCAGGACTCTGGCATGGTGCTCAATGTGGACTCCAGTCCAGGAGACCTGAGTCTACATCTCTCCACAATGGAGGAATCAGATGCCAGAGAAGAACTCCGAGAACTGCTGTTCCGAATGGCAAACAGTCTGTCTCAGTCTGGTGGTGGTGCAGGTATACGCAAACACATTGTGATGCAAGCAGCACAAAACTGACAAATAGATAATCGTGGATGATAATTGGGTGTGGGGACTAATCCTGAAACGTAAAGTGGACCTCTCATTAGATCCAAGTCATACGGCGAGTTGTACAGTCTTGCCTCAGGTTCATCTATAGGTATTGAAAACTCAGATGCATGTGTTGAGTACAATCTGGTGTCCAGTGAAGAGGACAGAAGGCTGACCCCCAACCACGAAACATACTGATAAGTCTTGGCTGTGACTGTTCATCCGTTAATTGTGGCTGCAGTGGCGGTGAAACAGCCAGAATGAGAGAAGCTTTACAGAAGCCTCCTTTTTGCCGTTGTGACCCTCTGCACCACTTACAGGTGTTGCATCCCCCCCTCCACCCCCCATTCTGGAAACCACAGAGCTCGGTTGGGAGATTGGAGTGATGGGGTTATGGTATTATGGCACACTGTGAGGGGCCCGTGGTTGCTCAGTGGTGGAGTAAGCACTTTGAGAACTGATGAGCCACATGCTGCAGGTTCGAACCCACTGCGGGGTGTCAGGATGGGCCTTAATCCACCAGCTCCATCTAAGTCTAACTGTGCTTTCTCTGCTGTGCAGATTTTTAGTTTTTATTCCCTCTTTCCATCAGCAGGGTCGCCCTCTGTCAGTCCAGAGAAAAGTCAGCACCGGCGGAACACAGGTAGGCTTGGCCTGTAATCACAGAAAACCCTAAGGCGTACTTGTTTATGTGCAGCATCGCCATCATCCTCGTTATTATTGTTAATAATATAAAACTATAGAAACTATTAATTGTTTTATTTCTATAGCCCGTTATCACAAATGATAAATTTGACCGTGAGCTTTGCACTAACACAACATCTCGTCCTTAGACCCTCACATCAGATAAGGAACTCCCTGAAAAAATATTACTATATTATAAATGATAATAATAATAATAATAAGTGGTTATGAAGTGGCCTAGCGGAAGAGGTAAGGTGGTCGGCCATCTAGTAATTAGAAGATTGATGGTTTGATCCTTGGCTACTTCAGAAAGTGTGTCAAAGTGTCCTTGAGCAAGACACTGAGCCCTTAACTGCAGAAGCCTTGTGATGGAAGGGTGACCAGGCGTTTACCGCCTTTTGCCCAATGAGCACTGGGATAGGCTCCAGCATGACCCTGGTCTCAGCTTTGGATAAGTAGTTGAAGGATGGATGGATGGAAGCTAGTTATTCCAGCAAGTTAACTGATGCTACCTTGCCACTTTAGATTTTGAGCCAAGGAGATTCCAGAGGACGGGGGCGTCTGTGTTGGTGAAGAGGCGGCTGCCGGGAGGTTCCCTCATCAACCCTGGGTCCAAGAAGTAGTGATTCCTTTAAACGAGCTGCCTTGTCATTATTACTCTGAACATAGTAACATCACGTACAGTAGCGATGCTTCTCCTTGTTTTATACTTCCTCAGAAAGCAGCAAGCTACTGGCGTGGCCTTCGATGAAGCAGACGACTGAGACAAGGGAAGCCGGACTGTTGTCCTCCGTGTCGTGACCAGTTCACACAGGAAAGGCTCATCGATGTGATTTTAATCCACAAGTCTGTGTAATGCTGCAACACATTTCTCATGCTATTTAATACAGGCCACATGGTGAAATCACCATCTGAGGGCTGCTCATCTTGTCTTTTTCAGAGAGGAAATCATGTCTGTGTATTCTAATGCTTTGGTCCGACCCCCCGCCCCCCGACCAGACCCTACCAATACTTCACTCCTGCTAATGTCACCTGTACGAGTGATGAAACCTTTATCCCATTGTCTTGCTGAATGCCAAGTAATCCAGGCAAAGAGAGGACAGCAAAACAATTCATCAGTTGCTTTCAAATCCAAAAGCACACTGGACTAGAAACTGGTCCACCACACGGATCAGGTCCCCTGGCACAATAATATAGTGTATGCTGTTGAATGCTGGTAGGACTACAGTGACTCGTACATCAGGGAGAGCAAAGAGACACTGGCTAAGAGGATGGAACAACACAGGAGAGCCTACACGTCAGGCCAGGACTCTGCAGTCTCCACCATCTACAGGCCAGTGGACATTCTGATCCTCACATCCTTGATAGGGAGGAACGCTGGTTTGAAAGAGGGGTTAAAATCCTTTCATGTTAAGAGGGAATCATCATCCTTGAACAAAGATGGGGGTCTGAGAACATCGGTCATCATCTTAGAATGCTGTAGTTACAAATATTCCCCAGTTCTCTGTGAATAGTACTCATTACCACTGAATGTGCAGTCAATGACCAACTAGCATATGAACCCAGCCTTTGTTGTGTGACATGCAGCTATATCGTTTGTAATGGTGGAGATGCTGCAGTCAGCTCAGACTGAGGATGTCACCTGTATGAGTGATGAGACGTTTCAATAAAACTTAACGTCCACATGAACAGATTCACCTTTTATGTGGTTTGTCTACCTGGATTACTGAAGATGTGTCAAGACAGCTGAAATCACAGCATTGTAAAATGGCGACAGATGTCCTCTTAGCCCCACCCACTTTGCTTAAGGATGGTCGTCCCCTCTCTACAAAGATGGCCTCTTTGACTCCCCATTCAAACCATCCTTCCTCCTTCACCATAAAAGTTAATACTTTGATCCTCAGTCAGTTTAAATCTATGATTATGAACTGTTCAGCTGCTGCTTGTTCCTATTTTAGCTGATTTTCTTATATTTTGTCTTTTATTATCTGCGTTTGATTTTCTTGTCTTGTATCTTTTATTATTTTGTATCTTTCCAACTCATTTTTCACAGCACACACGTCCGTCTTGGGAGAGAACCCCCCTTTGACGCTCCCAGGGGTTTCTTCCTATTCTTTCTCCCTGTTAAAGTTTTCTTTGAAGAGAGTTGTTCCTAATCAGATGTGAGGGTCTAAGGACAGGATGTTGTGTCAGTGTAAAGCCCATCGAGGCAGTTTTGTAATTTGTGATAATGGGCTATATAAATAACTTTATTCATAAGATTTTCTATAGTTTCTATGGGCAGAGCCACAATGATTTAAAAAAGCTTCCCAGATATTGTCCAGATTAATCCTGTCCTGAGCTAACGGGGCATCTAGTCACAACTCCAAGCTGCAGAGGTAACAAGGGTGCTGATGACGTCATAAACAGCATCCCAGCGCGTTGTGACTTTGTTCTGAAGGGCGACCACCCAGCAGAGGGCACCACAACACCAGAGGAGGGGCATCAGGCCTTAATATGTCTGTTTGTAAAAGCCTCCTTTTCAAGTTGGAAACCTTTTGGCACTGGTTCTAGTCCAGCCTGGGCATCACATCACATTACTTTAAATGACATGAAATCACTTTCACACTTACTTGTTTGTCAGACGCCTGCATCCAATGCAACTTAAAAGAGTCAGCAGTTAGATCTTTCAGTGTTACCTCAATGTCTGAATATAAGGGGCAGCATAGCTCGGGAGATAGGGTGGTCATCTGGTAGTCAGAAGATTGGTGGTTCGATCCATCAGAAAGCATGTCGAAGTGTCATTGAGCAAGACACTGTACCCCTAACTGCTTGGGATGACAGATGAAAATTAGCCTGGTGGTTACATCTGGTGTATTTACATTCTAAATGATCAGTATTATACACTGTCCCTATAAAGGAAATTATTATTATTATTATTATAACAATAACTAACAGAGCTTGTAGAGTACTAGAAATTAATCGTATCAATCATAAGTGAACCTTTTTTATCTTAAGCACAGGAAGTTCCATGCAGGCCCACCTTCACCTTACTACGGCTACAAATACACTGCAAACACACCATGAAGACACTGGGGGCTACAGTAGAGCTTGGGCTTTGAGAACTGATGAGTCAGAGGTTGAAGGTTCGAACCCAGTGCAGTGTCAAGAGGGCATCCAGCCTTAATCCCCTAAGCTCCATCTAAGTCCGTATGAATGTATGTATGCATGTATGCATGTGTGTATATACACATACATAAAGAGAGAGGTATTATTAACCATACCCCATAACCAAACACTTGCACTGACCTATATTCTTTGTTGGTGTCATAAGCGACCTATGACCTTACTCCATACAACAATGTACCAATGCGATGCAGTCCTGTCCCTGATCTTTTCTTTGAAATCTTAAAAGTTGCTGTCAGTCTATCACAGATGAGCAGCAGAGAGAAAGAGAGAGAAAGAGGAAAGAGATATAGATAGATGGAGCAATGGAACATTTCACAGAGCTTCATATCAGAGTTTTACAGTCATAATCATGTCTAATTCAACAAGGTCGCTCTCCAGACTCCTTCCGAGTTCCACTTCAGAATTGAAAAAATAACCACATTGCCCCAAACCTCAGCAACATGAAATCCCCTGTTTAAGGATTCTAAAAAAAAAATACAACGGTCAATATTCATTTTTCATTGTTGTTGTTTTTTAATGACAACCCCCTTCCAGTAAGAAAAGTTCACATCAAGCCCTACATCATCACCAAAGAAATGACTGAAGTCAGGTATGAAATAAGTTGCTAAATAATTATTTCTTTGACATTGAGACGGGTTACAACTGAATTCATCCCAAATTATGCCCCTCATGTGAAAGACTAGTTGAAAATCACATGCGTATGTATATGGATTCTGTTAAAATATGGAGATATTTCATATGTGGCCCATCCCCGTCCCATAACGTCTGCTCATAAATTGTCCCCGGACACCATCTGATGTACGATTACCTGTGTGAGATGAACCCATGATTTGAGAAACCCTTTAGATATCACAGTGATGCTAGTGCAGTTATATTAAACATACTATAGGAGAGCCGTAAGGGTTTATGAAAGTTAAATGAGTTCCCATCTGTGTCTTCGTGTTTCACCATCTTGGACTGTAAAATAAGCCTTTGACAACGTGAGTAATAGCATCTTCATGGCTAATTTGTAATACACACCAAAGAGAAAAGAAGAAAAGGAAAGCGCACAAAAACAAAACAGAACATTCAGGATGGAAGAACAAAAGAGAGGCAAGGATATCCATTGTAGTGAACCAGATTTTGCATTGGGGTTGACATCTTGCACATTCTGTCTGAACCGGAAAACCTTGGTGCAGATTTAGAAGAAGGGCTGATTTCCTCATCAAAAGCTGTCACTTTCCAAGGTGTGGTTTATCGAGGAAAAAACACAACTCTGTTCTTGTGGAGATAAATAAGACATTAGTCCACAGGCAGTTTTGATATCGAAAATAAATCATCCTTCTCGCCACAGAAAAATATACCGCATTACAACACAACGACTTTGATTTCCACTACATTTATCCACAACATGCTCTCCTGGCAGGTACTGTTTGGTGAAGGGACCATTTCTGCTTTACACTTGGGCTCCTTTTTGGCAGAGAGCATGTCTGAGAAAATGAAATTCAACCCTCGGCGTCCAGCACTTGGAAAACATTGGTTTAACTGAAGGAGGCCATAACGGGAACAATGTTATTTTTCTGACATCATTGGTGGTCAATCTATCTTTCAACCACACTATGAATATACATTCTCGGGAGTAATTGTGAAAACATTCCAAGATGACAATTCCATTACAAATGTAATCATTCCCACTGTTGGAGTGTCTTTACCTACAGCATATGGCACAGGATCTTAATTCATCCATGGCATTTTCGGTCCATACAGGTCATGCTTTAAAATGGATACAAACACAACAGTTGCTCCCATGGCAAAGAATTTGAGGCTGAGATACTGTACCAACTAGTCCAATGATCCACGGGATGGAGAGGGAGCTTTGGTCCTCTTTGCTGTCTATGCGATCACCTCCAGCCTCTTCCATACCCCACAGGTCTCTGAAATGCTTTGATTTTCTTCTCTTGGACCCTCAATTCCAGTCTCTGTCTGTCTGCTATTCAGGTCTTCTTCATTTCAGCAGAGAGTGTCTGTATTAAAGGAGAGCTGCACCTGCCTCAAACACACACACCCACACAAACGCAATATAAGAGCTGGACACTGTAATGTGACCTTTTCAAATGCAATGCAGGATAACAAAGAACTGCCAGAAAGATGCAGCTAAGTATTCTCAAGGTTCTCAGCAACTCTTCTCTGGGACACACAGGTTACTTCAGCGGTCCTGAACTGTGCAGCATATCCTTCTGCCATTACGAGTAGGTTAAAACAACTAAGGTCCCGTCTCATTTCCTTTCTTTCCTCTCATTCTGCAACACTCCTCTCACCCTTTCCTCTTCAAAACTGATGAGTCCTTCATCATCGTCACTCTCCAGCTCCTCTGGCTCTTCGCTGACCAGAGCGCTGAGCTCCGTGTTGGCTGGACGAGGCTTCAGGAGGCTCAGAATGCACTGCAGGGGTGACTGGCTACCTCCTGGTGGAGAACGCTCCTCCTCCTCCAGGTTGTCGCTCTGCTTCTTTGCGAAATTGACAAACACCTGTGAAGGAAAGAAAGCAAACGCAGTGTTCAGGCTCTTTTTGGGGACGACGTTTCGCAGGACTTTTAAAGATGTTTTCCATGACCTTCGCTTAGATATACATGAACATGCCATTGAACACAGAGTCATCTCTGATTATCTTGTATTCCTAATTAGCCAGATGCATGCTGAGTCATGACTTACGTTGTCCAGAGTGGTCTGGCTGACAGAGTAGTCCTCGATGCCCAGTACCTCCACCACCTGCTGCATCTTACTGAACACCTGAGCCAGGGAGATGCGCTCTGACTTCAGCTGGTACTGGACCTTGGTGTGGTGACGCTCCTGGCAGAGAGGACCAGAGCAATTAAGTCTCCTTCCAAAGAGAGACCCATTCACTTCAAGTCAGGTTGACATGTAAAAGGTTTCCAAATGAGTTGCTGACCATTAGCAGTGCTACAGAGTACATTATTTTACAAAGCAGACCCCCCACAAACTGTTTGAACCACATTCCTCAGGCACGTGCAGCAGAAAGCACATGCACACCATGAGAACGGGGTTAACAAATTATGCATTTCTGCAGACACCAAGCACAAAGAGGAAGATAGCAACATGTCAACCGGTCAAAGAGAGGCACAACCAAAGAAACATAAACCTAAGTGAATTGGCTCTTTTCCACAGGGTGATTCTGTTATGGGACCAGGCGAGAGCATGTCCTTGGCAGAAGGTGAAGTAAAGTAATGCACCTTCAACACAGCCTCGGGGAAGTTCCTGTTGAAGAATCGGACCACCTCCTTCACACTGGAGCTGGTCTTGGTTCGCACTGTGATCATGTAGCCATCCCCAAACCTGAGACACAGAAATCAAGTAAGAGAACAGTCAACATACGAGTGAATATGAAGAAGAAAAAGAACAAGAAGAAGCCGCTTTCTTCACTTGTTATTGTTCATTCGTTCAATGAAATTTATTCTCAGCATTTAGCCCATCCTATTGTGAAGGAGCAGTTGCAGCACATGGAGGGCATTTAGGGGTTTACTCTCTTGCTCAAGGACATTTTGACGCGCCTTCTACAGGGACAAGGGATTGAACCACCAATTCTCTGACTACTAGACCATCATCCTAATCTCCTGAGCTATGAACTCTTCATGAATTTGCATGTGATCCGGACTCATCAGGGTTTCATTCACTTAAAACCGATCTGAGGCAAACACTCAATTCATATTTTACTCAATGTAGCATTAAGGAAAGGAACTTTAAAGAAGTTAACTTAAAATGTACATAACAGAGGGATGGAAAAACACCCACTGACCCTTTACAGACAATCTCCCGTACCATATGGGGAAGGTTTGTGCAGCATTACCTTGAGTTAATTCACAGTAGAGGGTTACTTTACATGTCACAATCAGCCCCCACATTGTGGAGATGGACATAGAATAAGATGGGGATTGGTGGATTAAGGCTGGATGTCTTGTTTGACACCCTAGAGTGGGTTCTACTTGCAGCCTCTGGCTCATCAGTCCCTGAATCACGTACTCTACCACTGAGCTACCCTGGTGCTCAGGTGTAGTAGATAGATGAGAGTGCAAAAACAAGACAAGTATGATTTAAAGGACACTGCTTCTCAGTGAGGATGCCATCTGTACGGCGTGAAGTTTATTGGACACAGCTGATCAACTTCCTGACCTGTTCTTAAGGTGCTGGATGCTGCCCAGGCACTTAAATCTTCCATTAACCATTATGCCCAGTCTGGTGCACAAAGCCTCACACTCTTCCATGCTGCAGAGGAGGACAAGAAAGACAAACACAGCCACATTATGCACTGCACTGATGGGACAAAAAGGAAAACCACATAACAAGATGACAAGATGCTCCACATTGAAGAGATTTTCAATAAGGTCAATGTGAGGAAACAAAAAGCACGTCTCACCTGTGTGATGTCAACACAACGGACCGGCCCGTCTTGATGATGTCAAGGATTAAATTCCAGAGGAATCTACGAGCCTTGGGGTCCATACCAGTGGTGGGTTCATCCTGGGAAACCATGCAAAACATAACCAGTGCCAATGAGTGAAAGCCTAGCTATACATAGAGTCTACTGTCAAAGGCGGCAGGCCTATGTTTGTGGTTTAGACCGCCTGGTACTGGTGACCCAACTCTGATTCTTTTGCTCACAGGTGGTAGAAAACAGAAATGCATCATGATAATGTAACCAGGAAATATGCAGATGGAGACCAATTTTAGATAAACGGGTGACAATGGATAGATGGATGGATGGGTGGCAAGATCCATTTTATGTATAATGATTAGTCCCCTTGCTGTGGGGGTGGAGACAGACTTAGATGGAGCTTGAGGTAGATTAGGGCTGGATGGCCTTCCTGACCCCCTGCGGTGGGTTTGAACCCCCAGCCCCTGGCTCATCAGGTGTTGAAGTGTGCCCTCTAACACTGAGCTACTGAGCTACAAGTAGATTTTAACAACACATTTTTTTTTCATAACTATGAAGGCGTTGAATCAAAAAGTCTCAAACCTGCTGCTTCATGTCAAACAGCAGGTGGTTAAGAGACTTCCTTGATAGCTTTTTATTTCTTACACTTGATCTAAGATGAGAGACATGTAAAATAACTGCAGCATTATAGGAGCAGACAGGAGCACCTAGGGTGAACTCAACACCACACAGCAAAAACAAGTTTCTTACCAGGAAGATGAGGGAGGGGTATCCAATGAGGGCAATGGCTGTGGAGAGCTTCCGTTTGTTTCCACCACTGTAGGTGCCAGCAGGCTTGTCTGCATACTTTGACAGTTCCAGTTTCTCTAGTGCCCATTGCACCACCTAATAACAGACAAACCACAGCAGAAAATAAACATGATGATGGAGACTCGGTCTCAAAACAACTGAAAACATTACAGCTCAGGTCAACTACATGCGCACACTCACACACACACACACACACATGCGTGCGTGGATGTGTGTGTCTGTGTGTATAAACCTATCTGTGAGGCTTACCCTCTCCTGGTCCTTCCATGGAATGCCACGGAGGCGAGTATAAAGCTCCAGATGTTCCCTTGCAGTCAGTTCCTCAAACAGAGCGTCAAACTGGGGGCAGTAGCCGATACTCTGCTGCACACGCAGCAGATCTTTTAGGATGCTGCAAACAACCCATGAGAGGAAACCAGAGACGGATGGGTTAAGGCGTTTGTTAAGATTTATAGGAAGGGGAGATAAGATATGAAGTTTGAAGAGATAGATGTTCATTGATTTCATGCATCATCCCTGAGGTACACACACTCACATAAGGGAAGCTTAAGTTCTTTCACCAGGCTGTAACTCAAAGTAACTCATTAAAGTACCACAATATGTTTAAAGCAAATTCAAAACTGCATGACCAAAGCAAGGAAGGAAGCTGAAGGGAACCGAATGAGCACCTGAGCAGCATGTTACCACCTTCTGTTCGTGTCCTGGTCACAGTTGTGTTAAATAACAGTAGTTTGTTGAAACATGCTTTATCAACAAACTCACTACAATCCCCTTGTGGGACTACTGAAGGAATATCCTATCTTATTTGCCTCAGGTAAAACGAATCGTGTCTTCAGTGTTTCACCTGTTTCCACTTATGAAGGCTTCTCCTCCCGTTGTGGACTCGTCTCCGGTCAGCATCTTAAATGTGGTGGTCTTCCCTGCGCCGTTCACCCCAAGCAAGCCAAAGCATTCCCCTGGACGGACACCGAGGCACAGCCTGTCCACAGCCAAGATACAACCCATCTTCCTGGACTTGTATACCTTGAGTGAGGGCAAAGGAGGCAATCTCTCATTCAAGAGTCAATTCTTGATTTTTGATCCATCCATCCATCCGTCCAACCATCCGTTCATTGTCAACTGCTTATCCAAAGTCAGGTCACGGGGTCATGCTGGAGCGTATCCCAGTGCTCTTTGAGCAGAAGGCAGGGAAACACACTGGACAGGTCACCACTCCATCTCAGGGCTTGAGCAGTTAGGGGTTCAGTGTCTTGCTAAAGGACACTTTACCATTCTATTCTAGGATAAAACTGGTGGGAGGCGTAATTCAAAGCTTGAAGTAAAATGTAGTGATTGTTATGAAAATACGCACACATTAACACATTGTTAATACTGTGAAGCCCTGTCTGAGACCTTGGTGAGGTTGTTAATCTTCAACATGTCATTGTCGGCGTCTCCTCGCAGCACCCTCCTCCTCTCACAGGCCACGTCAACGTCATCATCCTCTATAGGCTGGCAGTTCACCGGTACCCTCCTGCATCACACACAGACGCACACACTTAGAGCACGTACAGGCCCATTCTGTAGAAGTATGCATGTGATTGACAGAGCCAGTATTCAGGGGTAATGTGGCCATTTCTTAAAACGCGAGTGTGACATGTACACGCGCACAAACACACACTGACACACCCGGGCACAGACTCACTGAGGCTTCCTGAGGAAGTTGTACTGGCACAGGATGGTTATGAGGAAGCCGACGAAGCCCTCTATGGTCATGGCGACAAGTCCTCGCGTCACAATGTCCCACTCAAAGGGAGACTTAATCTTGTCAAACTGACCTGGAACACAAATTTAGTCCGGGGTTATCAAATTCCCAACCATCAGTTCAGCACTAAGAAACTCCCAACTAGGTCCTGTGGTACAAGTGCACACATCACCATCTCTGTGTGGTATCACACACAAGCATTAATAACAACAACAACAACAACAACAACAACAACAACAACAACAATCTCCTGGACAAGGACAGTGCATATTAATGAACATTTACAATGTAGATACACCAGATAAGCCACCAGGCGGATTTCCCTCTATTATTCCAAGCAATTAGAGGTTTAGCGTCTTGCTCAAGGACATTTCAACATGCTTTCTGGAGGACCGGGGATCTAACCAGTGACCATCTGATCATTAGACAACCCACTCTACCTTGTGAGCTGTGCTGCCATTTGCTTTAATGCAGTGTTAGAAGATTGGTTTTGCTAAAGTGGGCCTTAACTTTGCTCGGATAGTTGTGACACGAAAGGAGTTGCGTACTCATTTGTTAGTCCTGGGATGGTATAAGACACATGCATACCTATCTTAGCGTAGTATTCGTTGATGTACTCGTTATATGCCATCTCCATCAGGCCATGGCCCAGGTTGTAGTTGGGGAAGATGAGGAAGCAAGACTTCAGATAACTGTTGACCCTTTTCAGATCCTGGTGAACAAGGGGACTTGTAAAGGCTTCTTTCTTCACAAACAAACTCACCAACATACCTATGAACTAGATCCGACAATGCCTCCAGGGAGACTCTTTACTGTACATATCATAAAGGCTTACATCTATCTCATTGTAGGCTGCGGATCAACTTGTCTTTCCAATACCTGCCACTGTCATCCAATCCTTAATGTGTCATCAAAACACCAAAACTGATAACAACTGTACTTCATACTATTCAGGATTTCAGTATTTCATGTCAGTGTCAATTTCATGTCAAGAATAAATTCACTGTGCAATAAGAATAATTCATATGACATTTTAACTGCCAAGTCTTTTTTTCTGGCTCTGTTGGGCTTCCCACTGAGTTACTGTAACACTGAAAATTTACCCTTTTGGACTAATAAAGGAATATTTGATCTGATCGAATCTTACTCGATCCTACCTGTGCAACATATGTCATATTGATATTAGTCCAAACAAAGATAACTCCAATTTTAAGCAGTTATTGGCTAAATAATAAGCTGACTAATACTATTCTTTGCAATACTAGAGTATGTTACTAAGTGAGGGTCAGGCTAACCTTGTCGTGCTCAAAAAGCTGGAGGAGGAAGGTTGCCACAGTGGCAGTGATGCCAATGAAGAGGTTGATGACGATGAGGAACACGTAGGCTGTACTGGGCACCTCGAACCAGAACGAAGCAGGATACATGATGGGAGTGATGGACCACCTGAAAGATGAAGAAAGCAGTTTTTCTTTTGTCAATATGAGAGGAACAAACAGAATCTTCAGGAGAGGCGAAGGAGAACTATAATGTTAGTTTAGAAAATACACGTATACTTGTACTCTACATAGGATACCTGATATGCTGTTTGAAGTTACATTCAAATAATGTGAAACTCTATTGTAGCAAATGATGCACTGGCATTCATACTTAAAACCAAGGGAACAGCAACACCTCCTTTTCTTTCAGGTTTCAAACAGGCGGAGCTCTTTTTCAGTTTGTGTGTGGTCAGCTACAATATAAGCATAGACCAGCATGCAAAAGCATTGCATGTGGGTGTACGGCCAGTGAGCGGCGTTGTGAACTTGGAATCTGAAAACTTTCTGATAGAAGGAATAAACGTAATGGAGTGGAGCTGAGCAGACAGCAGCGCGATAAGACTCACCCGTAGAGAAGGAAGAGGGAGAGGACGGCAGGGAAGTTGGTGGGAGAGGTGTAGGCAGGCAGGTCAAACACAAACAGAATGAGGACGCAGCAGGTGGCCAGCACCAAATAGTTCAGCTGCCGGAAAGAAGAGACGAGACAGAAAAGGTTCAGCCTGGAGACACACTCAATTCTATTCAGCACTGGTGGCTATTGAGGACTCAGCTGTTACCGCACATGCTCCATCTCTCTCTGAGCGGGGCTATGCAAGCGTTTGAAAACATGGACGAGTGAGGGTCAGGTTGGGACCAAATAACATTGTTAAGTATTGACAAACTATATGTACTCAGCTGGCATCGGCATGTCTCAGCACACCACCATTCATATTACAGCTACACTTTTCTAATTTGAGAATACTTTTGGATTATTTGGGCAGCAAAGTTGTGCAGCAGTGAGCACTTCAACCTCACAGTAAAAGGGTCCTGGGTTCAAAACCCATCCCCACATTCTCTCTGTGCGGAGTTTGCATGTCCTCCCTGTGTCTGTTTCCTCCCACCATCAATAAGACATGCATGTTAGGGTTAATACACCTGCCTGTGCCTCTGAGCAAGGCAATAGGAAAAAGACTTGGAGTTGGTCCTCGGATGCTGCAGTTGCTCACTGCTCCAATACAATAGGATGGGTTAGATGCAGAGAACAAGCTTCTTCTTCTTACTTTGCACCGATTCCGCATCGGTAGTATGAGCTGGATGAAGTTTTCATGTCTTATTGGTAGGCGAGCACGTGATTCAGGAACTGATGAGCAAGAAGCTGCAGGTTTGAACCCATCATGAGGCATCAGGAAGGCCATCTAGCCTTAATCCCCCAAACTCCATCTAAGTCCATGTTTGGGCCGACTTGTAAAAATGGACCTCTGACCTATTGCTTTTAGTTTTGCTCTCTCTTTTACACATACAGAGAGCAAGGAAGAGCAAGAGAAAGAGACCAAGAGAGAGGGAGAAGAGAGAGATACATGGAGAGAGAGAGAGAGAGAGAGACCCCTCCATGACCCACATGCATAGCAGTAAATATCCCCCCTTACCATGTCCCATATGTAGTTAGCAAGCCAGTAAATGACAGGGTCACATCCGCTGACAAACTGCAGGTGCTTGGCCTTAGTGGACTTCTCTGCCACCAGAAACACCACAAAGCTGGCTGGCACAAAGGACATGGCCACAATGATGAAGATGGCGATAACCACATCTGTCCCCTGGAGTCTGGAGGTAGAGATGTAAAGATAAGAGGTGGAAGGAGCTGAGGTGAGAGATCAAATACACTGAGATGACACTAAAGTGAGGGATGAGTTAAAACTTTAAAAAAATGGAAGATAAAATATGACAAAACAAGATTAAAATACCAAGATTGATAAGCTGATGTAATTGAATGGGAAAGTCTAGGGTTGTACCAAAGCAAAGGAACATATATACACATGGATGAGCCGAATCACTGAGTGAAAAAGGTAACAACTAAGCAGATGAAGCTGGGTAACAGACAAGTAAATGGAGGCTTAGGAGACACTTACAGGTAGTCCAAAGACAGGCTGGCGCTGGTGCGATTCATTGGATGATTCGTCAATGTGATCCCTGAGGAAAATATTCCCGACAACACACACAGACACAAAAACACACACTTGACTAAGTTGGAGGAACTGAAAAGAGAAAGCAACAGGTCATAACTACACAAATACTACTAGCACAAAAAAGAGGTCAATCAGTTCAACTGGATCAGAAGTTTATTTGGAAACGTTTCGTCACTCACCAGGTGACTTCTTCAGTCTGAGCTGAAAACAAACACCCCCCCTTTAAACAGTACATTGATACCACACAACAATAGGCTGGGTTCATATGCAAGTTGGGTGATCAACTGCACATTCTGTGTACATCGGGGACACCAAACAGACGCTAGCTAAGAGGATAGTACAGCATAGGAGAGCCAACACGTCAGGTCAGGACTCTGTGGTCTACACCCATCTACAGGCTAGTGGGCACTCATTCAAGGATGATGATGTTCACATCCTTGATAGGGAGGAACGCTGGTTTGAAAGAGGGGTGAAGGAGGCCATTTATGTGAAGAGGGAATGACCGTCTTTGAATAGGGGTGGTGGTCTGAGAGTACATCTGTCTGCGTCTTACAATACCGTGATTGCAAATATTCCCAAATCCTTTGTGAATGGTCCTCATTGCCACTGAATGTGCAGTTGAAGCTCAATCTCAGCATCTTCAACTCTGCCATCTCCAGCTCCAGCTACACCTCCTGTCTTTTACTAAGTGCTACCGTCTCCACACCATACAACATAGCTTCCATACCATCAACTTGTAAACCTTCCCTTTCTCTCTTGCTGGTACCCTTTTGTCACATATCACCCCTGAAACTCTTCTCCACCCACTCCGTCCTGGCTAAACTCCACCTCTCTTCTGTACTCAAGGTTGACCCCAAGTATTTAAACTGTTATCACCAGTGTGAAAACTTCTGTTTGGTTGTTGGTGGAACCTGAGGATGATGAAATGAGGAAGAGCCATACAACTTTACAGAAGACGCAAGAGCGTTGCTCTAGCTTACAGAATTACCATAAGCAGCTGGGTTCCCCTTGGACGATGGTAGGTTGGCACGCAGGATGGCATTGTTGAGGACGTTGAGATAAGTCGGCATACTGTGGTACCCTTTATTGTTGTACAACACCTGGAGACAAGGTGAGTTCTATCAGTTATAGCTGACATTTTTCGAAGTCTATTAAGAATCACGTCTGAAGAGTCTTACCTGAGCTGATCTTCGAACTGCTATCTTGCGAACCATGGGAGGGGTCTTTCTCCCAAAAGATGGTGGAATTGACTTCAGGATGTTCCCCACTGTGATCCCACCATATCTGACGGCACGGGGAAAGTTCATAGATACATAAAAATCAATTTTAATTGTTCGATACAATATTTAACTCGTTTTTTCATCTGCACAAAGGACCAACCTGTGCAGGCGCACTCTATCCGAGGTGAAGAGGAGATACTCGGAGACATTGCGGCCCGTGATGTCCACAAGGATGTCCCCAGTCACCACTTTCATCAGTTGTGGCCGTCCTCCAACTCCACTGGGGCAGGAGAAGCCAGTCCCCTGCATAGAGCAGGTACATCGAACCGGCTCGTGGATGGACAGGGATAGGGTTGGAGGAGATGTCACGGGCTCTGACCAAAAGAAGAGGAGTCATAACTATCCTATATGTCAAGTCAACATCCCTAAGCATTGTTCAGAGACATAGACTAGTGGTTATTCACGATTATGATCACCAGTTGCATATAGTTCTTAGTATGTAAATAAACACCATTAGGGCACCACTAGAGTACTAAATAAATCAGTGTTAAGTAAGTATGTTCCTGAATTATTTGCAGTGATAATCTACTCTGCTGCTATCCACATAGCTTCCTCTTCAACTAATGATCAAGGAAGCCAATGACAGTCTTTACCTTAATTTAGTCATAACTAGTAACAGACATACCATGGACTGTAGTTGGAGGAGCGGCGGTGTAGTTCCACAGTCCATCCTCGAAGCGAGGGTCTGGGTCATCGGAAGGGGCTGGTGAGGGAGGAGGGGGCACAAAGTTGGAGAGTGGCACCCCCTGGGTGAAAGAGTCTAGACACATGGAGTCAAAGTAGCGGGCAGCCAGTGTCTTGGAGTTGTTTGCACTGGGGTTCAGAGTTTGAGCAAGCTGGTCCAGGGTACTGTTGAAGGGCGTTTTGAGGACGCATGTAGCGCCAACGCCTGACGGCAGACGCAGGGTGTTGACGATCTTCTGAGGGTTGGCATCTGGTGACAGTTTACTCCTGAGATAGAAAGTTTGTTGGCAGCTGTGAGGCATATTGATAGGCCACAACACGATTGATCATGTTACAAATCTAAGGTATCGTAGAGTACATGGAAGGTGTAGCAGACGAATATTTCATGAATAATCTCAGGGTCTTCTTATTGAGTGAGTGGAAGATTACGCTCACTTTACAAAACTGTTATGACAAATAGAGAGCTTGGCCAGAAGGCATAATCAATGAGTAATACTTGATAATAATCAAATAGGCATAATCGATAAAATTTCCATCTACCGATCAGTCTTTGTTCCTTCTCTCATGTATGGCCATTAAGGTTGGGTCATGACCGAAAGAGCGAGATAGTAGATACAAAAGGCCAACATGGGTTTCCTCAGGAGGGTGTCTGGTGTCTCCCATAGAGACAGGAGGAGAGGTTCAGTCATCATGAGGGACTCAGAGTAGAGCCTTTGCTCCTCTGCCTTGAGAGAAGCCAGTGGAGGAGGTTCAGCATCTAGTCAGGAGGCCACCTGGTCTCTTCCCTAGTGAGGTGTTCCAGACACGTCCAGCTGGGGGGAGGCCACAGGGTAGACTGAGGACCAGGTGGAGGGATTATATCTCCACACTGGCCTGGGACCACCTCAGAGCCCTCCAGTCAGAGCTAGTGGATAAGGCCAGGGGAAGGGGAGGTTTGGGGTCCCCTGCTATAAAAGACGTACTTTCAGCAATGCTAAGTAATATCACTGTAACCTAAAGTCCACTTTTGCATTTCAGTTTGAAGCATCTGAAGCAGCTGAAATCTTGTGAAAACACATACACATAACAGGTCTTTCAGTCCATTAAACCCTGTGGACAAGTGAATAGGGGACGGCATGACTTAGTGGGTAGAGCGGTCGCCTGGTGATCGGAAGGTTGCAGGTTCGATACCCGGTTCTGCAGAGATACGTGTCAAAGTTTCCTTGAGCATGACACTGTTCCCCTAACTGCTCTGCCCGGTGATAGACTGGCGAACTATACAGGGTGTACCCCGCCTTCACCCAATGAGAACGGAGATAGGCTCCAGTTCCTCCGCGACCCGATTTCTGATAAGCGGTTGACAATGGATGGATGGATGGACAAGTGAATAAAAAGGTGCACCCTTGAAGCTTGCTCATATGAACATAGCAGGATGATCTAGAGCTCATGGTCACTGCATAGAGATACACATTCAAAAATATTCCATTATAGTATATATATTTACTCTATTCAACAACAGAGGGTGTCATGTGGATAGATTATGTGGAACAATGAATTCTTAAAAGTTATTTTACACAACTGACCTGTACTGGGGTCGGTCCTCATTGGCGTAGGGGATAAAGTTGCCTCTTGGCTGGGTGTAGTTATGATACTGAGATGGAGACAAGATCAGAGGTGGCAAGTCTCCTGGAAAACAGAAGAAAGCATTCAAATTTCATCTATCAGGTCACCATTTATCGTTCATATGCCCTTCATCCTTCACCCTGAGCATCTGTACTGAGCAATCAACACGTGTAAAGTTCAGAGCATCATGCATGAGAAGGGAGGATGATCGGCAGTTCTGGTAATGTGAGCTCGAGTCACACAAGAGCCACAAGCAGAGCTTCTAACAAGCATCTGTTTGGCACCATTGCTCAAGTGGTGATTTGTAGATGATACAAGACCTGAACATACTGCAAACTCTGCAACATGAGGAGATGATGAAGTTTGTCAATCAACCAATCAATCAATCCATGAAATGAAAATCAAACCAACTTCAATCATCTAGGGTTTTACCTATCTCGGGTACAGAGAGAGCCACGGTCATGGCCACGCAGACAAAGAAGGCTGGCAGGAGGATCTGAGAGAAAAGGCCTTTGGTGTTCCTCTTGGCACAGTGGAAGCGTTTCATGATGAGACCGTGAAACTGGCGCAGCTTCAACCACCAGCCATCCAGCTTGTAGCTGCCCTGCCCCTCCAGGACCTCAGACTCCGGGGATTGGGGGTTCTCCACATCCCCTATGGAGGAAAAGGAGATCAGATAGTGAAGAGCCCTCTAGACTGTGGTCCTGTGAAGCCCTTCTCATCTTTCTCCAAATCTGTTTTTATTATTTCCCCCTACTTTTGGTTTGCTTGATGTCAGCTAATACAAACGTCAGTTAGAGGGCTCCTATTGATTTCAATATAAAGTCAACGCAGGACAAAAGTTGTCCCTACAAGATCGTAGAACTAATTGAACATATATGCTGAAGTGGGAGAGGACAGGAGACACACAGTCTACAGGAACAGTACAATAAAAGAAATAAAGTGTGGTCCCACATAAGACATCTTGAGCTATTTGAAATTCTTACTGTAAAACGTTTTGCTATAAGATAATAGCTTTTTAATGCCTCTGTTCTGCTTTTCCCTTTGCTGCTTGTAACGGCAAATTTCCCCTTGTGGGACTAATAAAGGAATATATTATCTTATCTTATCCATCCATCCTCAACCGCTTCTCCAAAATCAGGTTGCAGGGATCTTATCTTAACCAAACTTGTCGTGTTTTCCAATTTTTAATAAGAAGAATCAGTCTCACCATAAGAACAAGTGAGTGTATGTACAGAGTACGTTTAGTCAAGCCAATCACCATCATCTACGTGACTGGGTGGCGCTCTAGTTCCTGAGCTTTGTGTTGGTTTTGAGCACACTCCTCCTATAACTCTCACCCTTCAGACTAGTAGAGTCAGACTCCTGGCCGTTGTTGAAGAGGGGGCAGTAGTCCCCGTAAAAGTCCGTGTAGAGCCCCCCCTCATCGCCTCTCACCGAGCCAATGGAGGAGGAGGATTTCAGGGAGGACTGGCTCTGGCTGAGCCTTGAGCACATCACCAGGTTGTTCAGCTCCACCTCCGGCCTCTCGCACACCTCTGTTGGGCCAGAATCAGCCTGAGGTCTTCCCAGGCATGCTGCCACCGCTGTGGGCTTACCCGTAGAGCTGCCACCAGGGGAGTCCTTCATGTCTGCCAGCCACAGAGAGAAATAATTTAGTATTCTAAATCAGAGACAAAGCAAGGCCTCAAAACAAAGTCTACTGTCCGCGTTTTGCTGGGAGAGAGAACACATCTTGCAGAGATATGCTATTGCAGAAGACGGTATGAATAATTTATGAATTGCATTCATGACTCTTTGGATATGTGAGATATAGAAGCAAAGGACTCACCGGTATCACTGTTCTCCACAGACGGGTCCTCCTCAGACACTTTGAGGAAGACCTCCTCCAATGTGGTGTCCATCACCCCAAAGCTGGTCAGGGCCAGGCTGTCCAAACTCTGTTCTAATGCCTGTAAACAGACACAAGAGCCATGGTAGACAAACCAGTGTGAGATATTTAAGCCTCCATCCATCCATCATCAACCACTTATCTGAAGTCAGTCAAGAAGTCATGTTGGAGCCTATCCAAGCACTCATTGGGTGAAAGGGCAACACCCTGGACAGGTAACCATTCCATCTCAGGGGATATGTAACCCTCAACTAACCTAATGACAAGGACAAAGTCATAGCACTGTCAAATGACACCCCACCCATTGGCTATAAAAAAAACTAGAGAGCCAACCATGGCTGTTGGGCATTTGACTATTAAGTAGTATTAAGGTGCACTTGTCTCTTTTTTTACTTATTCATAGTTTCTTGCTAGTTTTCAAGCCTTTTACATTTCACCCTGCCTTTATATTTTCTTTTAGAACTGAACACCCTCGACTTGTGTTAGTAAAGAAATATCAAAAAACTAAACTTAACTAAACTGCCCAAGAATTCCCTTCTCACACTCAAACAAAATTCCCACGATACGGAGTGCAACGGCTTACTTCATCACCCATCTGTCCAGCTAGTCACAATAAAGCTGTACTAAGATTTTCCTGTTTAACTATTTATCTTGTATGATGTGGAGACAGTAGCACTGAAAAAAAGACAGGGGGTGGTGCTGGAGGTGGCAGAGTTGAAGATGCTGAGATTTACATTGGTAGTAAGACGGACAGGATTAGTAACCAATATATCAGAGGGACAGCTCGGGTTGGATGGTTTGGAGACAAAGCAGGAGTGGCCAGACTGAGATGGTTTGGACATGTGTGGAGGAGAGGTGCTGGTATACTGGGAGAAGGATGCTGAATATGGAGCTGCCAGGCAAGAGCAGAAGAGGAAGACCAAAGAGGAGGTTTATGATGTGGTGAGGGAGGACATGCAGATGGCTGGTGAGACAGAGGAAGATGTAGAGGACAGGAAAAGATGGAGATGATGTTCTGCTGTGGGGACCCCTGATGGGACCAGCTGAGAGTAGTAGTAGTATTGGTAGTATTAACAGTAGTAGTAGTAGTAGTAGTAATGGTGCTGGTGGTATTAGCAGTTGTAGTATTAGCAGTAGTAGTAGTAATAGTATTAATATTAACACTAGTACGAGTAGTAGTAGCAGTGGTAGTAGTAGTAGTAGTAGTAGTAGGAGTAGGGTTTTCCTGTGTACCTGGAAAAGCCTCTCAAAGCAGCCCTTCTTCACAGCCTCTGAGGGCAACACATAGGACAGCTCCGTGTTGGTGTCGGACACCAATAAGCAGGAGGCCACAAACCGGCGGATGAACTGGGTGACCTGCACCTCAGAGCAAGGTGAGAGCAACGATGACGGAGCGATGGAGGAGGGAGACAGAAGCTGGCAGCTCTGATCTGAGGACACAAAATCTAATCAGACATTATTGACAGAAGCAGACATTGCAAATTTACCCTTAGGAATAAAGGAATATCTTATCTTATCCAAGGGGAGAATCAAAGCATAGGGAATAAAAAACAAGAGCAAAGTGCTTAAGGAAAAATATATTAAATATGACAAAGATTTTGCAGAAATGTATCTTGAGAGAGACGAGAAATCGTTATAAACATGCACGTTACAGTCAATCTTAAATGGCAACACCTACTTGAACTTCTTACAGATAAAATCACTGTTACCTTGCATAACCGTATAAAACTGTAGGAACCTTATGCTTCACCCCAAGGCACAAATGCACTCACCAAGGCTTTCACTCTGTTTTTTGACCAGTGTCAGTTTGTACCCGTCTCCATAAGTGCTCTTGAGGAAGAGTGGTGAACCGCAACACTTAAGCTTGCCATGAGAAATGATGGCAATGCGATCTCCGAGGAGGTCAGCTTCATCCATATGATGGGTGGATAGCAGGATGGTGCGGCCTGGAGAAAGGTCAAAACGCATCCAAGCATACATAGCCACAGACACATGCACGCGCACATCACACACAAACACACACACAAGTCGAAATATGCATTAGTTTGTGCAAAAATAGGAGGCGATAGGTACACAATTCAAGAGGCAGCAAAAAAAAGAGAATGAGATGCAAGAAGGTAGAGGGATTTGAGCTGTTCTTTCAACAGTCAGAAGAACATAACATGTTGCCACGCTGAATAAAGACAAAGTGTAATTCTGTTAGCAAGCTGGCTATCCCTCAAATCAAATAGAATCAGGACATGTATGACCCTCGACGCTCTCTGCACCATGGGTGGGCCTCATAGTAAGAAGGTCCTGGGTTTGAATCCCTTCTGTGTGAAGTTTGTATGTTCTCCCCATGTTTGTGTGGGTTTCCTCCCAACATCAAAAAGACATGCATGTTAGGGTTAAGACCCCTGCCTGTGCCCCTGAGCAAGGCAATGGGAAAAGGAACCAGAGTTGATCCCTCGGCAGGGATCTCTCTGGGGATCTCTATTAACCACAGTTTTAAAAAGCTACTGGAGCACAAAGGAAGAACACACTATATCCAGCTTCTTACTCACCTTGTTTGTATTTGAGGATGAGGTCCCAGATGGCTCTGCGTGCATAGGGGTCCACGCCCGCAGTGGGTTCATCCAAGATGACGGCTCTTGAGCCCCCGACAAAAGCGATGGCCACTGACAGCTTTCTCTTCATCCCACCAGACAGCGTCTGCACCAAGCTGTGCCGCTTGTTTGATAGCTCCAGATCCACAATCATCCTGGAAACACACACACGCACATTATGCATGGACACAGGTTACTGGTAGCTTCAACGTCATCCTTCTATTGTGGAGTCATGCGGCCTACTCACTTGTCCATTTCTTTGCGTATGTCTTCTTCAGCCATGCCTTTGAGCCTAGAATAGAACCAGAGATGCTCCTCGACACTCAGTTTGTCGAACAGTACGTTGTGTTGGGGGCACATGCCCAGATTCTGGCGAATACGCTCCATCTCTGTACGGATGTCGTGGCCATATATGGTCGCCGAGCCAGATGTGGGGGGGAACAGACCTGTCAGAATGGACCTATGACATGTCGGGGATAATGAATCAATATTCGGCACTGGTGAAATCTATCAATTGGGTGGATGTAACTGCAATTTACAGGTTTACTCTATGTGCAGGATGGAGCATTAACATTAGGATATTCTTTGTTCTGCATTGGCTGTGGTGTTTCAGTGAAACGGGAACCTTCCACTGTGGATTTCATAAAGGGATGCTACGCTGACCACCACCCTACCCTGGTTAAATGTTCATATAGGCTAGATCAATAATAATGCAGTTAAATTGTTTTTAAAAATCCCAGAACAACATTGTCCTGTATTGCTGCAGTAAGTACTACACAGTGGGCATAATCAAGGCTACATTGACTATTACATACCGCAAGGGCCCATCTCAGCAATTCTGTGCTGCTTGAGTATCATCATTCTCATACATGTGGAAGGGGGTCAGTGCCATAATGCTTCTAGTCTGAGAGTCTGTTTTACATGTCAGCATTAGTCCCCACGTTATGGGGGTGGACACAGACTTAGATGAAGCTCAGGGGATTAAGGCTGGATGCCCTTCCTGATGACCCATGGTGGGATTGAACCTGGGATGCCTGGCTCGTCATTTACTGACATGGGTACTCTGCCATCAAGCTACTATGGCCCTCCACCCCACAACATGGGGACTAATCCTGATAAGTAGAAACCAACCTCAATCCCATGTTGACCTTCCCCCAAAACAATAACAAATGGGCTGCATAGCTCAGGATGTCGGACAGTCATCTAGCAATTAGAAGATTGGCAGTTCAAGCCGCACTCCATGCAGAAAGTGTGTTGAGGTGTCTTTGAGCAAGACACTGAACCCCAAAGTACTCAGCCCAAGATGGAGTCACAACTTGTCCTGGGTATTTCTTCACCTTTTGCCCAACAAGATTGGGATGGACACCACCATGACTCTGCGACCAAACTTTGGATAACTCTAAGCCTAACCCTTAAACTTAGCCCTAAACCATATTCTGAAGCTTAAAGTTTAATACTAGACCTGAGCATAACCCTAACTGGACCCCTTGCATAAACTCTAAACTCTAGCCAATGAATAAAACTTTCCCTGATGGGGGCAAAATAAATGTCTTTGCTGGGTAGGTGGTTTGTGATTTTACTGTCCTAATGAGGACCTCTGGTCTTCATGGTTGCAGATAAATACACATATATACATACACACATGCAATTCATCTTTTTCTTATTTATTTTTTTCTTTTATCCCCTTTGTCCACACCAAAATTCCCCGAGTTGCCTACTGCTAGGTCAGTCAACTTTGATACCCCTCTGGAACATCGACAGGAAGGAGGAAGCCGTAGAATGCGAGTCTTCCAAGTCACGTGACGACTAGCCATTGCTATTTCACACATCACAGTCTCACGGGGAAAGCACAGCGCTTGGTCGTTTGAGGAGAACGTAGCAGAGTACTTTCTGTTCACTTGACCACAAGCGCCTGGACAACCCAGAGGGGGACACTAGTGAACCCAGAATACTTTATCCAACCTAAACCCTATACCCATGTGAGGCTTAGCCAATTATGCCCCACTAACTTTGGACCTCCGGCCGTGGTTGGAAACGACACACATGTAATTTCAACTCACATAGTGGTGGTCTTGCCAGCCCCATTGTGTCCCAGGAAGGACACCACCTGGTTTTCATGGAGGTTGAGGCTCAGTTTGTTGAGGGCCAGCTTACTGCCAGTCTTGTAGACCTTGGTAAGCTTGTCTATACACACCACCAACGGCAGATGGCTGGGCTCTTCCTCAATACCCCGCATCTCCTCTGCAGGGAGGAGGGAAAGATGGACAAATCAGTGGTATCTAGAGAGCACTGGAAAAAATGGTGAATCATATTCATTGGATTGTATCAGCAGTGTCAAAAACTGACTTGCGCCTTTCAGGGCATTTAAGACCACTTTAAAAATAGATAGTTAAATACCATCAATCCATCCATCCATTTGCCATCCATTCATCCATCATCAACACCTTATTCAAAATAGGGTCGGGGAGTCATGCTGAAACCTATCTCAGCACTCATTAGACAAAAGGCAGGGAAACACCCTGGACACGTCCTCCTAACCCAGCAGCGCATAGGATTAGTGGTTCAATTCCAGGCCCTTGCAGAAAGCATGTCAGTGTGGATCAGAAGTTTATTTGGAAACGTTTCGTCACTCACCAGGTGACTTCTTCTGTCTGAGCTGAAAACAAACTGAGCTGAAAACTGAGCTCCTTATAAACAGTACCTTGATGCCACACAACAATAGGCTGGTTTCATATGAAAGTTGGGTGATCAACTGCACATTCAGTGACAATGAGCACCATTCACAAAGGATTGGGGAATATTTGCAATCAAGGCATTGTAAGATGCCGACAGATGTACTCTCAGACCACCACCCCTATTCAAAGACGGTCGTTCCCTCTTCACATAAATGGCCTCCTTCACCCCCCTTTCAAACCAGCGTTCCTCCCTATCAAGGATGTGAACATCATCATCCTTGAATGAGTAGCCACTAGCTTGTAGATGGGTGTAGACCGCAGAGTCCTGACCTGACGTGTTGGCTCTCCTATGCTGCGCCATCCTAGCT
>OMLC01096887.1:0-33066 GCA_900302585.1 Regalecus glesne | reverse complement strand
GTGTTCATGATCAAGACACTTAACCCCTAAATGCTCCCCGAGCACCATATGTTGGCAGCTCACTGCTCCTATACAATAGGTTGGGTCAAAAATGCAGAGAAATCCAAATTTCCTCTTGTGGGACTGATAAGGGAATCCTTATCATTATTATCATCATTATTATCATTATTATGAAATAAACTCAGAAAACTCAGTTTGGCTGAAAAGTTGGTTTTATAGCCAGCAGCAATTCATAAGAATTCAATAAAGCATAACTGATGCAGCTCTGCTGCACATCTTTAGTGACACATCACCTGGGATCAGCTTCCTTTGGTGTATATAAGTTGAATCATGTGGTTGATGGAAGATAATCTCCATGTTAGAGATTATAAAATGGGCATTTCATCCTTTTTTCCACATGAAAAAAAACTAGCGAGTTAAAGCAGTCGGGGGACTCTCCTGCAGACTTATCTTACTTAAGGCCACACATGTAATACAATAATCAGTGAGTATGAAGGATGTAGTTACTGTAAAATGTTACAGCAGCAGGGGCGGTACCTTCATGTTTAATGGATGCCGTTTGTTTGTACTGTTGACACAACTGAACACATTTTAAACCCGTCGCAACCAAACGTGTAGAAAATGTCCCTTCGATAAGTTGTTGTTTGAATTATATCTTCTCTCTTTTCCTGTTTAGATTGCATACAACGGCCAGCCACTGGTTAAAGTGGCTTGTGGTGCAGAGTTCAGCATGGTGGTCGACTGCAAAGGAAATCTGTACTCATTCGGCTGCCCTGAGTATGGACAGCTAGGTAGGCTCGTACATCCAGAGCATGTTCCCCTGCTTTTTACTCCATCTTGGCTGAAGTCATTGAATAACTTGTTTTGAATGTGACTCCTTTACTGCTGTCTTGCACAGTGCTAGTAGGACAGCACCAGCATTCATGTTGGCTGCCGTTAGGACTGATGAAGCTGGAGGGGGGAAATTTTGCCAATTCATCTACTTATCTTATGCTAGATAAGTCATCATTCAGCCTCAGTGACCCAGGGAACAAATGACTGGAGGTTGAACCAGTTTGTCTTGAAATGTGTCAGAACCAGTTTATTGGCCATGCCAGTTTTCAGTTTGACGTTGGTTTTATGGTTCTCACAGGTTACTTCGCATAGAAAGACAACACAACAGCCGGTGTGTGTGCGTGCGCACACTTACGATCAAATTCTGTAATATTTCAATCGCATAAACCAGCTTTTCTCCACGGCAGCCCTCACAAACTGTCTCTCTGCTCTGCTTGATACAGGTCACAACTCTGATGGGAAGTTCATCGCCCGCGCTCAGCGTATTGAGTTTGACTGTGAGCTCATCCCTCGACGTGTAGCCATCTTTATTGAGAAGTCCAAGGACGGTCAGGTCACACCGGTGCCCAACGTGGTGGTCCGAGACGTAGCTTGCGGGGGCAATCACACGGTATGGAAACACCATTAAGGTTCATTACCTCAACCTACAGCTGACAACCTTCATTTGTTAATCATGAGATTAAATTGTGTGAAAAAGCAAATCAGGGTGAATAAAGTTATAACAGACTTCTCCCCTTCCAGTTGGTGCTGGACTCTCAGAAGCGTGTATTTAGTTGGGGCTTTGGTGGTTATGGCCGTCTGGGACACACAGAGCAGAAGGATGAGATGGTTCCTCGGCTGGTCAAGCTCTTTGACTTCCCTGGGCGTGGTGCCACCCAGATCTACACTGGCTACCAGTGCTCCTTTGCTGTCAGCGAGATGGGTAAGCACTGCAGATCAGCACCACTGTTTTCAGACCACATGGGGGTAACTTGTTGACTGACATCCAGAACCAGTAAAAGTTCTTCATCATCCCATCATAGTTCTAATAATGACTTAAAAACATGTTTTGTTTCATCAGAGGTTCCACACTTGCTGACTCACAAATTCAAAATGCAACACGATGCTGTTGCTGAGATTGTAATGATCAGCCGTGTTGTCATGTCATGACATGTTCATGTGTTGCATGTCAGCTGTTTCCTGGAGAGGTTTCTGTGTGCAGATACACACTGTGGTGTTCTGTGCTGGATACACATTGATTTGATTGATTTGTTCTGTGTAATGGAGGCATTCGTAGTAGCTTGGTGGTAAAACGCATTTCAGAACTGATGAGCCAGAGGCTGCGAGTTAAAACGCACCGTGGGCCATCAGAAAGGGCACCCAGCCTTAGTCCCTCCAAGCTGCATCTAAAGTTCCATTTCCATCCCCACAATGTGGGGACTGATGGTGACGAGTAATGTGGAGCTCTGCTCTTTAATGTGCAATGAAAGCAAACCCACAGGGTTTTGTCGATGGATCACACTGCCTCTGGAGCAGTGAGGCCTTCATTGAGACATTTTTGATAAGGATCCATGTGGTTTTTATGCTGAAGCAGAAAAACACGAAAGGCACACAGCCTCATGCTACATAGCTGGAGTTTAGCACTGGGTAGAGCAGTCGTTTGGCATTCAGAAAGTCACAGGTTCGATCCCTGGTCCTGCAGAAAGCATGTCAAGGTTTCCTTGAGCAAGACACTGAACCTCTAACTGCTCCCCGAGCGCCATATAGTGGCAGCTCCTATACAATAGGATGGGTTAAGATGAAGAGAAATCCAGATTTCCCTTTACGGGACTGATATAGGAATCTATTTATTTATCATTTATTAAAAACCTGCTCATCCCCACTCACCACATCCATGCCTGGGCTGTCTGCAGTTGTCCAGGTCATTCGCCAACCTGTTGGTCTGCTCCTGGGACATCGCTTCATGAGTTCTCCTCTTACTCCTCTTCACATGTGAACAGTGAATAAAATGCACCGCTCACTTGTCTCAATGACAGCAGGAACTTTGTGGTTGTGTATCAGTTGCTTTTGTATCGGGTGGGAGTAATTTTACGAGTAGAGAGATGAGCACAGTATTGGTAAGGTACTTAACAGTGGAATCTGCATCCATAGTGAGTGCATCCTCCTTTGGACATGCAGTAGTGGTCCTTCATGACTAACCACAGTCTTGTGCTTTCAGGCGGACTTCTGTTCTGGGGGGTGACGAACACATCTCGGGAGTCGACCATGTATCCTAAAGCTGTGCAAGACTTGTGTGGCTGGAAAATCCGCAGCCTGGCGTGTGGGTGAGTTCCTCTGGTTGTGTTTGGTCCTATTTTCCATAGCGTGGTTGTGATAGCCATCATGTTGCATGGAAGAGCTGCTTTACATTGACTTCTATCTGAAAGTTTCCCTCTACCACCTTCATTTTGTATCTCACCAGTCCACCTTCAGGGCCTCATGGTTTTAAATGAGGCTGAGTGAAAGGCAAGGCTCATCTAATCAGCAGTCTTTGGGGAGTGTGTTTGTTTGGCAGGATTAGAAAATGGGGACTCAAACCAGTAACTGTAAATCAATGGATCCGTATCAATAAATCAGTGGCCTGGGTCTCCTCATGGCACTTGAGACTGGAATTTGATATGTCAGTCTTGGATTAAATTGGTTGTGATCTGTGTTGCTCCCTTGATAGGAAAAGCAGCATCGTCATTGCTGCGGATGAGAGCACAATCAGCTGGGGTCCTTCTCCGACGTTTGGTGAACTGGTAAGTGATAGATGCTTGAAGTCCTTCCCTTCTGTGAGGCTGATGCATTTTCACACACAATGTCCTCATTTCAAAGCCTGAAACAGTCAAACGGCTTCGACCTTAACTCATTTTAAGGTGATTAGTTCTGTCATGACCTCCATTGCTTGGAGAAAATCGAAAGAGGAAAACATCAGAGTTGAGCTGAAGACTCGGTAAACGAAAATATCTAGAGATTTGATCCTATCAGGGTCTCTGTAGTGACTTCTGACTCCTTTGATCTGCAGGGATATGGAGACAACAAGCCCAAATCCTCCACCACTGCCCAGGAGATCAAGACCTTGGATGGGATCTACTCTGAGCAGGTAGGTGTTGGACAGAAGCCTGAAGGCAGCATGTAATGTGGTGATGTTGGTGAAGATGTCAAGCTGCCAAGTGATGTCCAATGAATGGATCAAAACAAGACAAAGTGCTGTTTTACAATAGCAGCAACTCTCCAGTGTCCTTCTCCCTCAGCCACTGATGAGGATTTTTTTTGTTTCTTCATGTGGTTTCTGCTGCTAGACTCCATTATGCTCTTAGTTTGGGCCTAAATGTTCTTTCAGACAGTCCAGAAGAAAGTGGCAGAACAGACAAGATGACTGTCTTTGAGCTACCCCTTATTTTTAGGAAGAAAGTTGAGAATGATCACTAATGAATTTTAGAGACAAATGTACAAGTTGCAGGTCCCTTCAATCTTAAAATGTCAAGTACTTTTTACTATTAGTGTCTTGATACATGCTCGTTATCCAGGTGAGGGAATCCCAAAAAGGTGAATCAGTTCACCTGGACCAGAGGTTTATACAGAGACGTGTCCTCTCTCCTCCAGGAGACATGTTGAGTCTGAGCTGACTGCAGCATCCCCACCCTGATCAACAACACAGTGATACCACACCACTAAAGGCTGGCTTCATATGAGAGCTGCTCATTGGCTGGACATTCAGTGGTCATGAGGACTATTCACAGAGGACTGGGGAATAGGATCCATCACAGCATTGTCACAAACCAGCTACACCCACTGCTCCTGTACATTAGGATGGGTTAAATGCAGAGAACGCGTTCCACCACCCACCAGCCTTGGGCCTATGGCAAATTAAACTATTCTAACAGTTCTATTCAATGATCTAAGATATTAAGATGAACCTTCAGCAGATTGTGGTCTTTTTATGACTCCCTAGGTTTCTGGCAGAAAATGCCTCTAATCCTGCAGCCTATCAACTGAAATCTCTCCGCATGACTTGTCCTGAAAATCAGACTTAAGCTTCTTGGTGTTTTAAGGTTGAGATGTTCCTCTAATGGCTTGAACTTGAAGACTCGGGTGTTTTTCTGTGTCTTAGGTGGCGATGGGTTACTCCCACTCCCTGGTCATCGCCAGACAGGACAGCCAGCAGGAAGAGGAGAGACTTCAGAAGCTTCCGGAGTACAACCCCCGAACGCTTTGATTCTGCAGCACGCTCATGAAACCAATCACCTACTTTCACCTTTTCCCACTTCAGAGGCCGGTGACGCTCACCAGGAGGCGTCTGCCCTTCAGAGTCTCATGTTGGTCCTGACGATGGACTTCCGGGATGGTTCAGCTCAGGAGGATAACTCATACAAGTCGAGATTATGTTCTCACATCTCGACGACCAGCAAATAAGGTCCACTTTAATTCATTTGTACCCGAAAACACTCTGCAGGAAACAGTTGTTTTGGACTGAAGGTGGCACTGCAGTCCTCCACACCTCAAAACTAAAAAGAACAGATTCCTCAACCATCTCCCAGGTTGTCCTGTTAAGTTTTGACTGACTGACGCCTTCTGTTCAGTCTTCATGTTTTAGTTCCTCTGTTGCAGATCAACTCTTCTGGTTCTTTTTAAAAAACAGCAACTTGGTGCTACAGCTGGTCCCACAGTGTTTTTCCAGTGGGGCCCTTTTCAGAGACCAACGGTCCATATCTGTGCCTTTTTCTTTTGGGTTTTGTAAGGAAGAAGTACTTTAAGATATGGGAAAACCTCTTTTCTTTTGGTTTCCAAAGACCAGGTGTAAGGTTTTGTATGGTTGTATTGCAGGGTACATGTGCTGCTGCTGCTGCTGCTGCCGCCGCCGCCGGGAAAATACAATCAGGATCTGTGAGTTGGTGCACTCTTAATTGTTCATGTTAACTTTTGTTTTTCCTTTAATTCAGAGTTTTGCATCAAAGATGCACGTTCAAGTCTTTCCAGTACCGTAGTGTCTAGCTTAGGTTCCCCTCTTACCTTACCCTGACTTCAGGAGTATTACTTGAGATGCTAAAAGTTGGCACAACAACATATTAGAGTTCAGTTTTGTAAGACCAACAGTGGGTCATCTGTCTACAGTAAGATTTACTAGAAACTATACATCCCTGTTCTGAGTCAGCAGACTTCCTCTCCGGCCTGTGTTCAGTTTAAGGTTAGCACGTTTGCCCACTGAAATAATTAAACATGTATTTGGTGATTTGTATTCCTCAGTTCTCCATGTTGGTTTTTTGTTTGCAGGATGAGTGTCATATGCTTCAGAAAGGAGTTATTTCTAGCCCACATGGGATGGGCAGTAATTCTTACAAGCATGCATATGTAAACTGGTACAGCACATCTAGCTGTTTAGAGCAGAGGTATGGGGACCGTTGTCTTACTGTTCTTATGCATTTGTAAAGGTTTTGGGGAAAGCCTAGCTTTAACAGAATCTCTCCGAGACCAAGCTGTGTAGATCTCACTTCTGATGGCAGCTCATTTCCAAAAGTCTAAGCTGTAACAAGTGGATCTGTCAGCAGATGTTGGACACCAACAGATCCGTCACTACTGGTTTCAAGACTTTGTTTGTATTCATGCATTTGTTATGTCATTTTCTAAATACACGCTTTGACGGAAGGAGCCGTTGTCCCATGTTTGTCCTACCACTGAAGTGTTTGTTTTCACCGGTTTTTATCTTTCTACTAATGCTAACATATATTCTACATTAATCACCTACCATATCTAGAAACCGTAGAAGGGAATGTTGGGAAGTAGAGGCCCTGTGGAAGTCCTGCTCTACAACAGCCTTAAAGCAGGTGGGCTCATAATGCAGCGCCTCAGACAGCAGAGCAAAATATCTATAGAGCAAAATGTAGTTCTCTACACTGATCCAGATCAACGTCTCTTTTCAGAGAAACTGCGATTTCATTTTTCAGGTGCATGTAGGAGAAATGACCAGATACCGATTTGACCTGAAGGATCAGGGAAGTTGAGGTTTCGAGGTGTCCTGAAACTACCTGATAGTATAGAAAACCAGTTGTGTTGGTCTTACCTGAGGACCTGCTTGAGATCCACTGGTTTCATGCTAAGTTTAAATGGTGCGCCTCATGTGTAGATTTAACCCCAGATTATCCGAAGCCTCTGCCTGATGGAGACAAATTGGAACATATTGAGAGAGAACCCTTAAATGAGACATCTAAACACAAGCCACTGTACTCTACAAATTTAATGAATGTACAAAATCACACTAGATTTAATCTTCATCCTCCTCCTCCTCTTCATCCTGGTTTATCTGGAAGTAACGGAGCTCATAGCTCTCCTTGGTGTTGGCCACGACACGCAGCCAGTCACGGAGATTGTTCTTCTTCAGATACTTCTTGGTCAGATATTTCAGGTATCTGCAAAAAGAGAGAGAACGCGTTTAAATCTAATGCCAAAGGTCAGTCAACAGTTCAAGCCCGTGTCATGCGATCATAGCTGCCAAGTGAGACCAACAATAAGAAATGTGGATGGGCATAAATCCACTCTCTGTGTTTTACCCCATGTTTACATGCTCAACAGCCTTTAAGGGCTCATTGAATGAGGAGTCGATTATAATCCAGTAATTCAAGGGATTTCTTTCATTCTTGGTCAGTACAAGCCAGGTTCATACTTCCCACAATCATTAGCTGCAAAGTGAGCCCTACATGTGGACATACATCCACTACTTCCATTCTTAACATGCTTAATGTCGAGGGGAGCGGGTGTATGGAGTCCAGTGGACAGTGTATACTAAGTTGATGGTGTCAGCTATTTATGACAGACAAGGTGTTTCTGTCTGCAGCTGCTGGGCTTATCATGGTGTATTATTGTGCCTCATCTATGGTTTGCATTGTGCTGCTCCTAAAGACCAACGAGATGGAGAAGCTCTCGGAGAACACATCTTCTACCAGTGTTGAAATGTGTACATGGGACATGTAGCCTGTGTTTGTCAGAGACGTGTTTCATTATCTGCTAACCTAAAACGTCGACCTTAAATAACAGAAAAAAGTACCCGGCAGCTGTAGACACAGAAACATCTTTGTCATTATAAATAGTAACACAACTGACATAGTGTGTATATATATATATAGGCTGTCCATTGTGCCCCATACACTCTCTACCTCACAAGCCGTTGAGCAAGTAAAGTATGTGACGTAAAAGATGGAAGACACTATAGAAGATGGTGGACACAGTAGTTAACAGAATAGATCTAACATACATTACTTAGACCAGTTCTCCCACAGTGTACAATATTGACTGGTCGGAGAGCTGGTCACAAGTCCACGCAGTCATTAAAAAACAGGTAGGCCGTCAAGAGACACAAATACACATTTTTACATGTCATAATTAGTCCCCATTTGGTAACCAATCATGGACACAGACCTAAATGGAGCTTGAGGTATTAAGTTTGGATGCCCTTCTTGGCACCCTGTGATGGGATCGAACCCACGGCATCTGGCTGGTCACTTCCCGTCATTATCCCCCCCCCAACTAATTCAGCCCTAGTAGCTACAACTGGCAGCTAGAGAAGACCGTGTTCCTAATGCATGAAGCAGCTGTTTTACCTTTTGGAGAAGGGCACCTCTGATGAGACGGTTATCTTGCTTTTGCTCCTGTCAATGGACACAACGCCTCCACCAAGGTTGCCAGCTTTCCCGTTCACCTTGATGCGCTCCTGAAGAAACTGCTCCTGTACACATTTAAACATTCAACATGGATGTGCTTTAGAATGTAGACATACTGGAACACTGATGCGAGTCATGACACTTCTGGAACTGGATATGAAGTGGAGTTCATGGGCGCAGCTCATCAACTACTAGCACAGCACATTTACAGGTGTACACGTAATCTAGCTTTGGGCTGCAGTTCCCCGTTGATAAAATAATGGAACAACGTGAAGTACAGCTTCTACCCTACCCCCCCACAGACATCAACAGGACAGTAACGCAAGTTAAATGAGACCGAAAAGCTTAAATCAAGTTTTGAGGACGTACAAAGTTGGCAGCGTCCATGATGCCATCTTCAACAGGATGGGTGCAGTCCAAGGTGAACTTCAGGACCTGTTTCTTCTTCTTGCCACCTTTGCTGGTGTTCTGCTTCTTGTGCTGCTGTATGTAGAGAGCAGACATTAGCATGACTAGCCTGCTGCCGAGGCTTCGACATCTTTGTAAAGGACCTACATATATCTATATATAATCATCCCATGCTTCTAACCACTGTCAAACCAACATGAGCATATTATTTGGTGAAAGCTATGATGGATGACTTGCAGTGAGAAGAAAATAAGCTTTAAACTACGGTTTAAACTTGGGTGTGCTACGGAACGTGGTTAAGCACTAAGAGGAGAGGCTTATCTTCACTGTCTCGGTAGGTCTAGCATTTTAGACGGCCTTTCACTGCTGGGGTGACCCCCAGGTGAACCCCCAGTTTAATTATGATCTAACACTGTGAACCCGCGTGTTATTGACCCGTCTGGTGTCTCACACCGAGGGTTTAATGGACGGCTCCCGGCACACGGACACACTTACGGAGGGAGCCATGGCGGTGCGGCCAGCCGAAAGGAAGAGCCAATGTCGCGCATGCGTGTTGGCCTGCCATACAAATCAAACGCCGAGCAATCGACCAGAGCAGTTGAAAGGCACCAAAGACGATCTAAGGGTCGTGTTTCCCCCTTGATATAAAGAAGTCTTGTCATAAATCACCGCGATTTCACTTTAATCTATGTTCTTCCAACAGTCACGTTTTCTGATGGACTTTTGGACCCTGTCTGAGTTTGACATCCATTTTTATCAATACATACATACATCGACAGATAGATATACAGAGGCATATATACATGTATACATAAGTGTGTATACATAGAAGAATGGACAAAAAACAGAAATAAAACGGTTATATATTGTCCATCTATCGAGCCATCTGTCTTATCTATGTATGCATTCAAGTACGTGCTGGAAGTACGAGTGCCGCAGCGCCCTCTCTGGTTGTTAGTGGATATTTATTTGAACTGTCAGAATACTGTATTGTATAATTTTCAATAAAGACGGGGAAAGCGGATACGTGCATCTGTCTCTGAGTCAATAGTGCAAAACTGCTAAAACGTGTTTAACGAGGTAGTAGGATAGGATACCAGCACCAACTTTATATAGTTTCAAATTTCAGCACCCTGAGCTCAAAACGTCTTCCCAAGCCGATCCATGTACACACGCACGTCTGTACACATGTATGTCTGTGTGTATGCACGTCTGTGTGTATGTATATTCTCTCCCGGTACTTTCCTTCACCCTCTTTATCCTCAGTGGGGCAATAAGGTGATAGGTTTCAGCGGGGCAGTAATTATTGTCCTTAGTGCCCTGGTGCCTGTGGGTGTTGTAGTTCTTGTAGCCACAGAGACGGAATGTATCCCCCCTCTTTGACACTACCTCTCATGACATCACAGCATGTATAGATGAATAGTTGTGCATGTGTGTGTGTGTGTGTGTGTACGTATGTGTGTGAAGTGTTTGGTACCAAACAGACACACAGACTCCTGCAGCCATGGCGCTTTAATATATGCAGTGTTAACTTGACTTTAAAGCAGCAATTTGTCTTAAACTCGTTATTTGTGTTGGTGAAGAGTTGAAGTCACACGTGGATCCTCAGCAACAACACTTTCCACTGAAAGGAACAACCCGCATGTCTCAGCTCGGGGAAGGCCAAGTCCACCCAACGAGACGAGTTGAGCCAAACTCGGACGTCCCGTTGAACTGTGAGTTGTTGTCCCAGGGAGTGAAGTTAGAGAGGACATTAGTACAAAAGGGTGTGGTGAAGTAAAGTCACCTCAGCTAGGAGGCCGATGATTGTAGAAGATGGCGGAGAGGTCAACTCGCAGCTCCGTGTAATGCCAGTGGACCTCCACATCCCAGTAAAACCAGTAGCAACATCTCCACCCAGTAAATATAGACTCTCATAAAGAAAATAAAGTTTTAAAGGCAGTTTGTCACAGCTGTTCACATAGACTCTTGGTTATTCTCAGTATATGTACACAGATAGGTTTTAGTTTTAAATCCATATGTGCATTTGACTATTCACAAACATACATCACCTCTAGTGTTCATCCGCTGGCATCAGCAGTTGTCTCAACATGCTTGTACAGAAAGAGAACCAGTAAAACCTCATCTGTCCTTTAAATATATATGGAAATAAACAACTGATCTACTCCCCCTGCAGTCAGTAGTGAGCTCTCTTTTATAGGGACAGTGCATACCAATGAACATTTAGAAGGTAAATACAGCAGATTTAGCCACCAGACCAATTTTCATCTCGTGTCCCAAGCAGTTGGGCTCAGTGTCTTGCTCAAGGACACTTTGACACACTTTCTAAAGGAACCAGGGTCACCACTCGTTCAAGTGCTGGATGACTGCCTTACCCCCTGAGCTATGCCACCCCTGCAGTATGTTAAACTCTCTACACAGACTTTACAGATTTGTCAGATTTGACCTTTTCCTTTGCACCCAGGAAAACCAAACTTTTTGCCAAATACATCATCTGAAGTGAGCTGGATGACGGTTGATGGTTCCCGTCAGGGAAAGAGAATTCCGAGTGCGTCTCGTCTTAAACACGGTGTTGAAAGTGACGTTCCCTTCACATAACATGAGTAGGAAGCAGTTTGTCTGGTTGGTGGTTTTTAAGACTCCAGTAACAAGCAGCTATCATCCTCAATGGGTGGCAGCATCAGCTGCTGTTCATAGTAAAGGCTCTTGGCGTAGTTGATCTCTTGAGAGATTTTGACTGCAAGACTCTCACTCTTCACATGAACCTGTGAAGGCAACAGGAAAAAAACAACAGTATTCAAATGGAGATCACCACAGAAACCCCTCACTGCTCAACCTCTGCCATGGAGTGGTCACCTGTCTAGGCCTTTTCCCAACCTCTCACCCAATTTACCATGTGATAGGCTAAAGCATGGCTCTACGGCCCACCTTCAGATGAGCGTCTGACAGTGGATAGATGGACTGCCACAGAATAGAGACAAGGAGGGAAGGGCTGTGTCGTAAAGCCTCAGTGTCAACACAGATTTAGAGATAAAGGTCCAGTTTTACGCAGCACCCCCACACTGTGGAGGTGGACGTAGACTTTGATGGAGCCTCTCTGCAGGTTTTAACAGTGTGAGAGGCTTTGTGACTGATTTGCTTGGTTGTTTTGTTTGCACGTGTCCCCATTCAATGGGTTTTTATTATAATGTCTGGTCAGATGTAGCGTTTCCCTCAATCCAAGGCAACTTTCCCCCACAGCAGATAATGAAGTAACCTAGACTATGACCCCATTTTGGTGGCAGAGTGACTAGGTGCTGGTTTCTTACCATGGGCTTCTGGTGAGACGGGCCAGGCATGGCCACTCCGCTGCTGGAGCTCTCTGCCTTTTTTGTGAGCTGCACGTAAACTTTCCCATGGTCCTTAGAGACCAAACAGTGGTAGAGGTCATCGTACTTGACCTCCAGGAAGATGGCCTCTCGGTCCACGTATTCACCGGGCTTCAAGAAGTACACCACCTTGGAGGAGATGAGCACGCAGTAGGTGTCGATGGGCTCCACTGCAACAAAACTGGGGTTTTGGGGTGCAGACAGGATATTTAAGGATGGAGTTCAGAGAAAACACATTGCGTTGGAAATCAGTGCTTTGTCCCGAAACAAAAGCTTTTTTTTTACAGACATCACACAAGGTCCAAAGCAGCAGAGTCTGGATGTTCTAAAAAGAGAAGATTCATGACTCCGTGATAACTTTAACACCTTAAATCCACAGAATCATAAGAAAAGGACTCACAATTCAGAGTGGATGTTGTCGGTGAGGCGGAAGAGTTGTTCTTGTCCATCGGCCTGCGTGGCCGAGTACCGCAGCAGGAGGCCCTGTGGTCCTTTACAGCAACGAGGCTTCCGGACGCGATGGACGCTCAGCCTGCCGAGGAAGCCAAAAGGGAAAACAACCAAGTCAACACAATGCAACAGAACCCAACAGAACCAAACAGGGAAAAGGATTTTTCATCCGAGAGTTACTCCATATGTAATCTGATAGGAAGTAACTCAGGAAAAGGCTACAGAAGCAGAACTGTTACTAAGGCCTTACTGCCATAGCTGTCCTCCATTCTATGAGTTTGTCTATGTGATGAAGGAGCAGTCTTTTTTTCCCCTTCTACACTTTCTAATGTCCAACTCTATCCCGGCAGATTGGAGGTGGGGTCTCTGTGTCTACCTGTGGTTACTCAGGCTGGCCATGTCCCGGACCGTCTGCGCGGTCTCTGAGGCAAAGTCCAGCGCTCCAGCGACGGGCTTGGTCACTGTTCCCACCAGACCTTTACCGAGACCGGAGAAGAAACCGCTGACGCCACCCTCTGTCTTCACTCCCTCTACGGTGGAGGTGATGATGCTGGTCATGCCCCCAATAATGCCTGCAGAGGATGCAGTGGTTCATTAACAGGCGATGGAGCCTTCACGTACCAACACTTTATACAATTACTCATTTTACCCATGCATCAGATGCCTGCCTGCCTCTGTCCCCGAGTGAAAAGATAAACCATTTAGCTTTCACTGCTTAACCTGTGCTGCGTTCCTGCTACGTTGGGATCAGACCTCATGATGAACAGTTGACTTGCTACATGATCCTCTTTCCACACATGCGGACAGTAAGTAGTTAATACATACACACATCCAACCTGACCATTTAAAACTCAAGCACATGGCAAGTCAAACTGGCCAGTCAGTGGCTAACTTGCATAAGAAAGCCCGGTTGGTTCTGCTCATTATGCAGGTGTGCTGTCTGTAAGGGTGGGGATGCCTACGGTCAGAGCAGACTGAAGAGTGTTGGGAGGTTTCTCTCACTAAAACTTTACGTACACATGAGCTGATTCACCTTTTTGGCAATCAAGCAAAGACAAGATCAGCTCAAGACAAACCAGGTAAAACCTGAGTGAGAGTTCTCACATTAGGAAGTCACTTGAATCTCATCCATGGGAGAAATATGAATCCTCAAACTCAACGATTTTATCACTCAAACAATGCGCGTGTGCTGAAAAGAAGGACTGAACTGTTTAGTTTAGCTCAAGCATCTGCTGCGAGAACATACAGAATTTTAGTACAGCAGCAATGTTCAATGCTCAAATCCAAAGCTGAAGCATTAAAGATGTTCTGTTGCCATTCCCTTGAGCACATCCTTAAAGTCTAAACAGTTCTGTTACACAGAGTCAGAGGAGGCCTCTTTTGGTTCCACTGTAGTAAGGACAGGTGAGCCACGGGGGTGTGCCTCTATCCTGACTTTTACTTTGAATCGGATTTGTACCGTGAGCCAGTCCATGGATTCCTGCCACAAGATGCTCCCCGCTGGTGGCTCCATGATAACGAATGTATTCTCTTTCACTCTGGTGTCGGTTGTCCATGGTCTTACCCAACCCATCTGATAAAGTGCCTGCAAACTGACAAGTCAGAGAAGAGAGTGCTTAACAATCACTGTCAATAATCTGATTAAGGTGAATAATCCAAGTAAGGTTTGATCATGAAGTCTCCATGTGTTTAGCATAACCCGATCACTTCAGTAGTCTGAGGTTGTTGCTGTCACGTTGCTCTTTGTCCATGATATCTAGGACACATACCGGCAACATGTCGGTGCGTACCATTTAGTAAGTTATGGTTTGTTTGAGGGATGGAAACCAGTGGTTCACAGAACCATAATTGGCTAAGCCTCACATGGGTATAGGGGTTAGGTTGGATAAAGTATTGTGGGTTCACTAGTGTCCCCCTCTGGGTGGTCCAGGCCTCTTGGTTAAGTGAAGGGAAAGTACTCTGCTTCATTCTCCTCTGACGGCCAAGCACTGTGCTTTCCCCACCAGACCATGATGTGTGGACTAGTGAGGGCTAGTGGTCATGTGACTTGGAGGAGACACATGCTACCACTTCCTCCTTCCTGTTGATGATCTAGAGGGGATCACAGAGACTGACCCAGCAGTAGGACACTCAGGGGATCCAGGTGGGGGAAAAGGGGATAAAATAGTAAAACAACAACAACAAAAACCTCTACTGCTACTCAAATTGTGCTTATACGGATTTAGACCTTAATTCGATGAAGACTGTTGGGTTAAGCTATTTACATAGCAGCAGCTATGACGACATTGCCTTCATCTAGTTCAAATGGAGTCCTTAACTCGCTCTAAGGTTTCCTGCTGTCTGTCTGCATGTGGACTCTTTTCCACCACTTCTGAACACTAGACATGATGGAGACTCTCATTCTACCTTTGCTGCAGAGTTGGACACGCCATGCGTGACGTTGCGGATGAGCCCACTGACATTTCCGTACTTGATGAGTTCAGAGACTCCTTCAGTGACGTCGTTGAGGAGGCCCATGGGGTTTCCCAGAAAATCCACAGAACCAAGAATCTGAGCTGCCTGGCTCATCAGCTCCTACAGCAGAAATACAACATGAGAAGTCTTTTTAAAAATATGACGGCTTATAAAAACTCAGCTCACTGATCCATCTAACAGGAGAAATCAATGATGAAATGACATGCTCATAAAAATCTGATTCAATGTGATGATTTTAACCTTAAGGACTTTGGCTACACTTGATTTACCCAAAGCATGTCAAAGGTGTTGCAAGACTACATTTGACTGACGATTAATATAAATCAGTTGTCTTCATATGAAATGAAGGTTTATGCAGGTCAGAATGTGTTTTTATGTGTGTGTGTGTGTGTGTGTGTGTGTGTGTGTGTGTGTGTGTGTGTGTGTGTGTGTGGTCTCACCTCTCTGAAGTGTTTGAGGATGTCATTGATAATGATCTCCTGGGTCTCATAGGGATGGACCCGGGTGAATGGGTACATGTTGATCACAGCATCCTCAAAGCGGACCAGCAGGATCCCCAGCGTGCCCTTGAGAGCCTTGATTGAAAACAGAAACCATGCGGATGGAGGAAAACATGGAGAGGGGAACCAGCACCCCTGTCATCATAAACTGTCACATTGTACCACCTTTGTAACGTCAAGTACAACTGTTTGACTTCGAACCACCAAGTTGAGTGAGAAAAGTGGATTTGATCGACACACTGGTTGATACCTGTGTCCATGACAAAGACCCTGACAGCCTTTGAGAACTCTGCTTCACTGCACGCTCGACACGCTGGTTTCAGGCCTGTCTTAGAAAAGCTAGTTTTACTGAGTTTGGACAAAAATAGGAAGGATTCCTCAAAGACATGGAGACAGTGGTTTGGGCCTGTACTAACAGCAGTGTATGCACCCAACCATCAGCCTTTGTAGAACTGGAAGCTAGTGGGGGCGGCACAGCTCAAGACGTAGGGCGGTCATCTAGTGATCAGAGGATTGGTGGTTCGATCCCCGGCCCCTGCACCAAGCGTATCCAGGTGTGCCTGAGTCTTTGATGCAACCTGTGATTAACAAGAAGACAAGCTCTTCCCTGATCTTTTGGCTTCACTAAACTAAACTGGTGTCATTCCTGTGGAGATCCAGTCAATGAAGAAGAAGCTTTATTATTATTTTCATCGTGCATGCATATGACCTTTGCCCTCTGCATTCACCCCATCCTGTTGTGTGGGAGTAGTGAACGCAGCTGCGGTGTGGCACCTGGGAAACAGTTGGGGGTTCAGTGTCTTGTTCAAGGACTCCTCAAAACGCTTTCAGGGATTGAATCACCAATCCTTTGATTAAAACGACCACCCTACCTCCTGACCTATGCCACAATGCGTTTCCTATTTGAACAGTAAAACAGAACTTAGCAAGCATGGCAATGTTTTGGTGACAGCTTTATAAAAACCCACCAGTATGAATGTGAAAGTAGAGGATGTTACCTTCAGATCAGGAGGGAGTTTGTTGGAAGTGAAGACACTCAGTTTGACCTGAGGCAGGCTGATTTTCAAGTTCTCAAAATAGTAACGCTTTGAAGTTCCTGGATCCTCACTGGGCTTTTCATAAAGGTTCTCCTCTAGCTTCTCCAGCTCTGCATCAATCAGACAGTAAAAAAGAAGAAACTAGGTCAAAACCTAGTACATGTCTGGACCAGGTATGGTCAGTGTTGGAAACTGTGGCCAGATTGTTAGAAGGATAGTCAGTGGTAGTGTCTATAAAGTGAATTCCTGGATATTAAATGTTACTCTGCAGTGGTTCCAGTAATGTTTGTTGTTAAAGTGTCCTGAAGAAGCCTATCACATGTTAAGCTACGTTTCATACAACTGTTCTGGCCATTGTTCTGTGTCTCTTCAGTGAGGTCATTGGTCACCTGATCCAGCAGCCCAACCATGTAACTTTTTAACCAGTGGCACATCATCCATCTTTCTTAAGCATCACAACAAATGTCCCCCCAGGACATCTCACAGAGGACCAACCTGCTTCTATTTGTCCATAATTGAAGAAGCTGAGCAGCTTCAGCAGAAGTTTCTCCTCGATGATGACTGTGAAGCGACGGGCCGTCACCATGAGATGCTGAGGAGATGTCCCGACAAGGTGATTAGATAAATGATTAGACTCTTAGTCCCCAGACAGCGTCTAGACTCAAATACTAAGACAGCAGTGATCGTGGCTTAAAAGTCCATCTAAGTACATGGAGAACAGTAAAGACCTGAGCTGTTGCTCCTGGTTGAAAAGTATAAAGAAATAGCAAAACCCAAATCTAGTACAAAGAAGGAGCTTTAGAAGTCAGAGCTGAACTGCATCTAGTTGGAATACAATCAAAGATAACACGTTATTCCATCCTTTTCTGCTGCGCTGGATTCATGAAGTTCACCTTGAATAGATCGGTGAGCATGAGGTTGCTGGGAACCTTAACAGAGTTAACCTGCAGGGCGGCACCACTGTCCACGACATTGCTCTCACCAGGGCCTGGGGTCACACACAGCATCACCGGTTGGGTTGTACCAAGGAGCTGGTTGTCAACCTAATAGAAGCACATGAATGGCAACTGATCCAAACCAAACATTTGTTGCAAATTACAGAAAAGCTTGATATGTCCATGGAGAATTTACCTGGATGTTCTGGATGCTCAGTTCCAAGACCTCATTAGAGACAGTGCGGGTGAAGTGGATATCTATACCAGACAGGGTAGTAAAGACGAGCTCTTCGGGCAGCTTGTTGACCAGAGACACACCAAGTCCTTCCTCCAAGTTCACCAACACCTGGACAGCAAATGTACGTAAATCAGAGATACGTAGAAAGTCATATTTCTTGCTGGGGCCATGCCAATGGATGCATTCGTTATCCATCCCTCCGTATATCCATTGCCAGCCACTTATTTGAAGACAGGTCATGGAGCCGTGCTGGAGTCTATCCCAGCACTCATTGGGCATAATGTGGGGAAACACCCTGAAACCCTATCTCTTGAGGAGATAGGGTTTCAGTGTCTTGTTCAAGGATACTTCAACACGCTTTCTGCAGGGGCCGGGGATTGAACCGCCAAACCTCCAATTATTAGATGACCACCCTACTTCCTGAACTATGCCAACAATTCAGTAGTCAGTAATAATTTAAAAACATGAAAAATGAAAAATTTCTATCTACATGACAAACCCCTGAAAGTCAGGTTGTCCATATTCTTGAATGCCTTTGAGCTCTTTTGTGGGGATTTTGTGAACATATTCTTACTTGACCTCCATCCATCAGGTTTACCTCAAGCTCCCGATCAGGCTCTTGCTTCCTACTGCTATCTTTTTTCCGTTCTTCCTCTGCAGCAGACAAAGCCCGGAGCATCCTTCGCTGGTTGAAGTCACTTATCTGAAAAGACAAAGACACGAGCTGATAAAAACACAAGTCTGTGTGGGTCATGGCAATACGGTAGACCCTTTTACTGGAGACATCCTGAAAGGACAAAAGCCCTTCATACCATCTCTCTGAAATGTATTATTTCTACGTTGCAGTGTTTTGGATGGATAGAATCAACTAAAAACAGTATGAATGCAGAAATTTCCATCTTTTGACTTTTTGTTTACGGCACATTTCTGTCCAGTTTCCATTAAATTTTTCTAATTTGGGTCGAATCCATCTCCAGTTAGCTCTGTAGAAATTTGCCAGGAGTTTATCCCTTAAAACCTTTTGAAAATTCGAAATGTGTCATTGTTTTTTTTCTGCATTTGGATTTGAGTGATTTAATTTCACTATTATTATTATTATTATTAACAATCTCATCATGTGCAGAGCTAACCAATGAAAGGCCCATTTTTATGTGTCAATATTAGGCCTCATGTTGGGTTTTTTTCTTAACCTGCAGCACTCGGGTGGGTCCATCTGGTAGAACCTGGACCGACAGCACCCCAGAACCAGGTCTCATCTTCTGGTTGATGAACTGCTGTTCAGGACCTGGTTCCAACAGTCCTGAGTCTGGACCCAGCACCACTTCTGCTCCATCATACAGTCCAGATATCCCACATTTGGCCTGGTTGTTTGGGAGAAATGCAAGGAAACATGAACATGATGATCAAACAAAAGTGGGTTCGTTATTATAAAACAGAGGATGAGAATCAAATTTTCAGATGGAACTATTCACAAGCTGCAGATAAACCATAGATGATACCAAAAAACTGAAGAAATAAAGACAATCTTAACAAAGTCTGAATCAACAGAAGTCTATATAAACTATGGAAACCCTTCACAAAAAAGAATCAGTTCAACTGGATCAGAAGTTTATTTGGAAACGTTTCGTCACTCACTGTTTCAAACTGGTGAGAGGGACCTACCTGAACCACCAAACGCGGAAGGCCGCAGGTCAGCATGCCTGAACTGAAGTGCCATGTTTGTGTTGTGCTGCGACGTGAATCTGGTCTCCTTAACATCAGTGGTTCAAAACTACAAAAGGAGAAGTAACAGGAAGATGGAGAGAAACTCTCAGAGGGGTCTTGCACCTTATGTTACAAGACAGACAAGCAATTGCTGATAGAGGAGAATAAAATTCATCCAGCATCTCCTCCATTCCCCTGCAGCAGGTGTCTTTTTTAATGTCTCACCAACAAAGTCCATTCACTTCTGAACTACGAATCCTTTGCTCAAAGGTTGATTGACAGATGCATGACACACTAGAAACCATCCGTCTCAGTGTATGGTGATACAAATAAGTGTAAGAATACCAACTGACTGTGTGGTAGACCAGAGTGACCACAGACCTTAGCAATCTTCTGTCTGGTCCACAGGCTACTACCCAACAGACTAACGTGGCTTTATGATAAATGAGGAGAGTAGTGAGTGGATGGCTAGCACACGAGCAGTGACCTGGTTGGAGCTTTCAGGATATACAGACCTGTTATCGGTCACTGCTGCCAACCCGGCTATGTCCAGCACCAAGGAGGAATCAAGGGGCCTCGGCTGTGCCGGTTTACTCTGCGGGGGAGAGGAGCCCTCATGGCAAAGCATGCCGGTTCCAGTCATCCTCCACAGCTGAGATCGCTTCCCAGGCTCCTAGAGGAGAATATTAGAGATAGAAATGTATCAGTCATTATTTAAAGATGAGCTCCACTAAACCTCACACTGCAAGATCAATGGCACAATTAATCTTCTAGTGAACAGAAAACAGAATTCTCTCTGTCATCTCTTGGCACCAGCTCAGGGGTGCTTTGTAGATGAGGCATTGGTTCATTCCAAAAGTACCTTCTTCTTCAGGATGACCCTCTGAGTCTTGGTCTCAACATCTAGCACCAGTTCAGCACAGCTCACCAGCTGCTTCTTACCAGCAGACCTCTTCCCAGAGTCCCTGGATCAATGAAATGGTATCAATTCATCAGAAGAGAATCAAAGATCAACCGCTGGATGTTGGCCCGCTCCACTCTCAACCTCTACCGAAGGTGCTACGTACTGTGAGAAGGTGTATGTCGCTGCGATGTAGATGAAGTTCTCATAGTAGAGTTTGTTGTATTCTCTGAAAAAATTCATGTCCGCCATGACCTCAGAGGAACCAGCACCTTTCACAGTGAGGGTGAGGTAGGGCTGCAAGGTGGGCTCATCACAGGCAAAGTCTAGTACCGAGCCGGCCTTCACCTCTGTGTGAAGCCGCATGTCGGCCACCCCATGCTGCCAGAACTGGATCGGAACCTGGCAGGGAAAAGATGCATGAAATGAAGAAATCCACTTGCACCCCAAACCTCTTTCTGAAGTACATTAGCTCTTAAAGGAGTCTTGCTGTTGGGCTTTACAAATGGTTTCTAATATTCTCTGTGATCTGTAAAACACATTTGTAGACAGATCCTCTTTTTCATCTTTGGTGTGAGTTTGAGCTGATGCCTGGTTTCATGAGCTGTGCTATGATATGCAGTGATGCTACCACACCAGAATTCATTTGTTTCATGTTGTCTCCTCATCTTTGGCTTCTCTAGCTCTGGGCACTGTGATGCTCACAGCGCAGAGAGGCTGAGGTCATGGTGAGGGTACAACATTTCTCCTCGTCTGACCATTACCTCTGACAGGTTATCGATGCGGAACGGCGGCGGCAGCTGGTCGGTGTCGCTGAAGCAGATCTGGTAGGTGGCGCCCTTCAAGGAGATCTCAGCCCGCAAGAAGAAACAGTTCCCCAGAGTGTCCCTTTTGGGGACAGGGTGTGATTTAACATCTGTAGGACTCATTTATTACTTAAAGAAACATGTGTGAGTTTAGATGGCTGGCAAACCTCATGTTGACGTGGAAGGACTTTGGCTTGTTGACCTCAAAGCCGCCAGACCAAGTGCAGTTGGGCGTGTCCATGAGACGCACACAAAGTAGCTGGTCGTAGTCATTCCTGGGCCAGTGGAAGACCACGCTGGAGCCTGGCAGGGTGGATATGTAGCCCTCTGGGTTGGCCGTGCCCTGGCAAGAAATTCATTCACCACCATTCTTACGTTCAGAGGTTTCTTGGTATAATTACCATCACTGGCATGTTTCTTTCAGTTAAGCCATGATTCACTGCAACAGGGTGCAGAAGAGTAAAGGACATAGCTATAGCATGATTCCAAGATGCTTAAATTGTCTTCTCTGTTTTCGGATTCAACTTCCTCTCTACATCACAACCGACCACTCTCACCTTCCCTCGTGCAAATTCTCTCTGTGAAAAGGCCAGCTTGTGTGTGGAGCGGTTGTCCAACAGGTAGCGGGGGGCAAAGGTCACAATGTTGGTGTCCCTGTAGCGTCCCTTCCCTTTACGAACACTGATACCTGTGTGGGCCAGAGAGGGAAAGGTCAAGGGCACACTGTGTAAGTTTTTCCCCTGAATCTAACCCACCGTGCTCTGAGCAGATCCAGACAGAAGAGGAAGGGTAAAGGATCGCTGAATCTTTTGCAAATTCTTTAGGAAAAACAGGCTCCACAGTACAGTCCCAAAGCACAGATGTATGCTGTCAACATGCATTACATTACAGGCATTTAGCAGACGCTCTTATCCAGAGCGACGTACAACAAGTGCACGCTTAACTTGGGTTTATTTAGGAGTTGATTAACTTTCACTTGGTTGTCCATTTGCAGTGACCATGGATGTCAAGACTTGCCGATGTTGTAGATGAGCCCTGGTCTATTTCCGTGCTGTATAACCTTCACTGCCCTGACTCCACTCCCTCCATCCAGAGAGAAGCCCTGGCACCAACCTGGAACACCGTCTGGGTGGATCCCTTTTCCCGTTCGCATGGTGCACCTATGATCGACAAAGAGAAGGGAGGGAAGGAGACACTATTGAATAGCGGGTAGATGAACCAGACTCAGCTGCAGGGGGAACAGGTAAAGGAGGATCATCGGGAGTGATAACAGGACAAGATGCCTGTTTCACTTGTTGGAGACCAGTCCTTTAGAATAAAAGTTGTTTATTTTGATGATTATTATTCTGTGCTATTAGCAGTGATTGCAGCTGCCGCGTGGCGTTCAGGGAGCAGTTAGGAGTTCAGTGTCTTGCTCAAGGACACCTCGACATGCTTTCTGCAGGGGCTGGGGATTGAACCACTAATCTTCTGATGACTAGATGATCGCCCTACCTCCTGACTTATGCTGCTCAAAAGGATGCCATTCACAGTTAAAGCAGTGAGGAAGGAATACATGGATACAGAATATCAGTACAGAGAGGAATAAACCAATCCTGAAATTAACCTTCCAGTTTCCTTCAACTTCCCCACTTTTTGTCCCTCAGTCTCCCAGTGTGTACGATCCCCCAATAACCTGCTCCAGTTTGGAGAACCTTGATCTAACTTGGTGACAGACAGGCTCTTGGTGGGACACAGATCTCGGGACAGTTTAGCTGCCCGCAGAAAACAGCATTAGCCGCTTTATGACGGTAACCAGTCATGTATCTAGGTTTACCAACTGAAACAGGCCTATACAGGTGAACGATGGAGCTGTCGGATAAGGAACTGCTGTACAGAGGTGGGAAGCTAAGGTACTGGGATGAATGGGATTGTCTTACATAGTAGGCTGCTCCTTGTCAGTGTAACAAAACAGCAGTGGACTGAGACTCCTAGCTAACTCATGCTCCTCAAACTGGCCTGCAGCATCAGCCTTCACGTTGTCTTGGCGGAAAATCAAAGGCAGGCCTGGGAAAATGGGATGAAAACACATGTCAATGAGGAGTTTTACCTCACATCTTTCCTACTGTCTGATTCTGAAATGAAGGCAGAGAGAGAGAAGGTGCAATATGATCCTTTATGCTAACAAGGGTTTCTCTACAACTACTGAGTCATGTTTTGCTAGGGGATGATATATTTATTTTCCTCAATAAAACACAAATAAATGTTTAAACTTCATATACTGTTATTTTCTAGGAATTCTTTCTAACATTCTGTCTCTTAATGTTAAGATGAACCTACCATGAAAAATATAGACCGTTCATTTAATTGAAAAGGGGCAAAGTCACAAAATCAATGAAATACTTATTTTCCCCACTGAGTATTTACCTACTCCTACACAATTGTCATGTAAGATAGGTGCTACTTTAGCAAACCTGGTATGACTGGACATTACCGGTCTTATTGATGAGCCAGTAGGGAGCAGATATGAGGATTTTGAGGGCTCCTTGTGCTCTCAGGATGATGCGGATGGTCAGGCAGAGCAGTCGCTTGTTGACGTCGTACAGCCGCATACGCACCACATAGTTCTGTGTGCCGGGGGGAATCAGCAGCTCTTTGCATATGGGGAAGTTTTCCAGTTGTACTCCTGCAGTGTGGAAAATGAAGAAGATCAGAAGAGAGGAGAGCAGAGGTGGGAGATGAGGACAAAGCCAGAAACACACCACAAAACCTTTGAAGTCCAGATCGACGTGGACAAGAATTAGGATCTCTCATTTAACAACTGACGTTTACAGGTTACAGTCATATAGACAAACACACTGGACCAGCCATGAAGACACACTTGCCAATGAGCGCATATTTTTCCAGACTCAAGTCATAACAATTACCATGGCTTTAATGGGTTGAGACTTGACTAGGAGGCAAGTCATTTGAATCCTAAACCCAGACTGCCACATGATAAAGCCAAGTCGACTCTCAGTGGTGAGCTGAACCAGTCTGTGCAGACCTACATAGACTACCATGATTTTTATGATCAGTTGTCTGGAACAAATCAGAGTTATAATCAGCCTTTAAATCAGTTCAGTGTGTCCCCAAACTAAATACCGACCACTGTCTATTAATCTGTAGGTTTTGCCTGGTGAACTCACTTCATCACCGGTAGAACTTGTCCCAATTGAGCTAAAGGCATCCTGGCTTAATTGCCGTTTCACTCTCAAATCTCGACAGTCCATTGACTTTGGTCATCTGTTTAAAAGTCATCGTCTGAGGAGTAAAGTAAAAGAACAAAAGTCTGACCTAGTTCCACGTTCTGGGAGGTGTCAGCAGCATGGAGCACTGCCTCTTTGCCTGGCTTCAGGGAGCCTTTGATGGAGGTACCCTTTATGTAGTAGTTGATGTCACAGGGCAGGAGGTTGGCCACCATCATGGTGGGCAGCAGGTAGATGGTGTGCCCTGGCTGCCGGTAGATCTGCTTGGCACCGCCGGACACTCTCTTGGCAGGCTGTTGGTCTGGATAGTTCTCCTTTTTGATAACCACACAAAACCTGGAGATGAAGTGGGATGGATATGAGAAGAAAGGGATAGGGATACTACTGAGGACCAAGAGTTTTGAGGTACCAGTACCAATGTAGACAATACTGACTGGGCTGACAAGAGATGTGCTAATGGTTCTTCTCATCAGTACCACAGGTCATATAAACATACACAAGTAATATTCCACAGTGGTATGATCAGCCAAGAGTAGGGTGAGGGGATTTGAGTTCAGATGGCATTATGCGAACCTCATCAGGACTGAAGGACCAAATGAGACTGACCAACCGTACCTGAAGCTGCGTTTGAGACGGTCCTCAAAGTCGGCTGAGTGACACTCCCTCTTGCTACTACTGACCTCGCCGGGTCTCTCTACACTGGTCCAGTGAATGGGCATCTTACAGAAAAATAGACCCAGGCCTTTGGGTCGAGCCTGCAGTCGCCATGACGTTAGGTGGAGAGGGATGGCTAAAGCCTGACGAGGCAGGATTGGTGGCAATACAACTGGCTCTGTGGAGAAAATTATTATTATTTTACATTTGTTGTTCCAACTCAAGATAGTCCCTTGCCTCATTCGTATAGTCAAAAAATCTCTAAAAACAGTACTTCTCCCAATTCATAAAGTCTGTTTCTTCACATGAATGACGTTGATAGCCAAGGAACAATATTTCAACATGTGCTTTATATATGGAATCATAAGCAATATTCTCATTTAGTGAATTGACAAACTACAGAGGAAAGTAGAAGCAAATACAACACATGCAAACATACTGTCTGGAGCTGAGGGGCTGTCCAGTCTGATCTCCATGGCAACATCCAGTTTATTTTTGACCATGAGAGCTGAGCAAACAGTAATGACCTTTCTGGCACTGCCCTCCATGGTGATGGAGAAGACCACCCGCACTGGAGGCAGAGCTGAAAACTGGGAGAAAGAACAGATTCCCACAAACTACAGTTAAACTCTCCATCAGATTGTACACCTCACCGTGCCCGACATGCACATGGCATGATGTGCATACTGTTTACTAAAGGATTTAATCACTTGTCCTCATAGCTTTACCAAACAGAAAGTAAACCCAACCTGAATGGTTGCTTTTAATGCTTTTTAATGCTTGACTTACATAGACATGAGGGTGAATGATGTTGGTCCTGCTGACTGGACTGCCAACCTTTGAAAAGGTGAAGGAGGAACATTGTATTTTAAAATCAGCTTAGTTTGGTTTTGTGTGTAAGGCAGACAGGTACACAAAGCTCAAGATCACCTATAGAGGGGGAATAAGTATCTGACCCCCTGCTGATTTTGTGACTTTGCCCTCTTACAAAGAAATGACGGGCTATACTTTTAATGGTAGGTTCATCTTAACAGTGAGTGACAGAATATCTAATCCTATAGAGAATCTGTGGAGCGAGCTGAAGCCTCCAGTTGTCAAGCGACAATCTACAAACCTTAAAGGTTTGGAGAGGATCTGCAAAAAGAAGTGGGCTAAAATACCGCCTGAAATCAGCACAAAGTTAATGGCCAAGTACAAGAAACGTTTGACTACTGTGCTTGGTAAAAAGGGTTTCTCCACTAAGTACCGAGTTATGTTTTGCTAGGGGGTGATTACTTAATTTTCCTCAATAAAACACAAATAAATGTTTAAAATTCACATACAGTGATTTTCTGAGAATTATTTTATATTCCGTCTCTCACTGTTAAGATGAACCGACCATGAAAAGTATAGACCATTCATTTATTTGTAAGGGGGCAAACACAAAATCAACAGGGACTTAACTTTTAATTGGACGTTTTTATTATCATTTTGAAGCCCCATGCTAACTGACTTCCTGAGAGAAACGCATGAAGCACTCACAGTGTTGGAAGGGTTATTCCTGTCTGGAGCTGCATAGCGAAAGAAGACTCCTACTTTGTCCACGGACACAGGTTTGACCTGCTCCCAGCCACCCACACGCACCAGAAGCTGATGTAACTTCAGCTCATGTGTGTGTCTGCAAAATGAGAAGGTGTTTCAGAAGACAAGACTGGAATAGCTGCTCACACACAGGAAAAGTTTCACCCAAAACATACAAATTTACTGAAGGTTTACATATTTGACTGAGTTCTACTGAAGGTTCAGATATCCGAGTTCTAAAAGATTTTATTCAACCCTGACCAGGGGAACACGAGCAAAAATACCTGTTGCACATTTGAAAGGAGCAGCACTGGCGCACTGCTGTGTACAAATCATACCTGTGGCGCAGTTTTTCCCGAGCCTCAAACTCAAAAGGGACCTCCTCCCCTGGCAGCACTTCTCTCCACTGGCTGACATTGAGAGTGTCGTCTGTCCCAGGACCATGTGTGTCGGAAATAGAGTCCACACTACTGCTGTGAGACAGGGCCACCCTGTTGTAGAAATAAGTCAATGTGGAGAGCAAGTTACGACAAACTCCAAAGTTTAAGTTGAAATCCTGACCTTTTTCCATCAGTAGGTGCTCATTTATCTGTTTGAAATATGACATAATGATTGTATTGCATAGACAGTATCTCAGTAGCAGTGTTGAGATATAGTTGAGATATAGTTGACAGATATCATAGACATCTACTGTGTCAATAGGGGTGTGTAGCATATTTGCATCCACTGCCTATCCAACGAGTGTGTGCACCTACCTTGTAGGCGTGGTAGTGAGAGTGGCAAACCACATGGTGCATCCTGTATGGTTGCGTAGGGCATACGGCACAAAGGGTTGTCTCCTTTTGGACAGCTTGACATCTGCTGCAAAACATTCAGTCATAAGAACCAGTCAAAAGGTTAAAAACCAGACCATGACTTTCTTTTCCACCACTTTAAGCTGTCAAACACAGACAATACTACATGATCTAACCGAATTATACTCAGGCGGAATGTATCAAAGCCAACTCTACACAGTTAACCTTGGAATCCGTGCATACATTTTCCTCAAGTGCAAAGGAAACTCATGTGATGAAAGGTTTCTCTCACTAACCCCTGTGTCAGATGAACCGATTCAACTCGTTTTGATTTCCTTACCTGGGTTACTGAGCATGCATCAAGACATTCAGTCCATTGTGTACCAAATACTGGACGGTGGGGGAAGAGTTCGTTACAGAAAGTTTGAGCATTCCTTTATATAAAATTGAAATCCAAAAATAAAAGATGCAATACATTTTTAAAAGTCACAACATGACATGGTGCACCAAATGTAATAAGGCTGCAATAAAGTTGATGATAAACTGTCTATGTCAATGCAACATATGGTTGATTACAAGGCAAGCAGTCATGTGTAAACAAATGTCACATGGTAAATGGTAAATGGACCACATTTATACATCACTTCTCTAGTTCACCCATCACTCAAAGTACTTTATAGCATATACCTCACATTCACCCATCCACACACACACATAATACACCGATGGCTGCTATGCAAGGTGCCAACCTACTCATTAGGAGCAGGTAGAGGTTCAGTGCCTTCCCTCATCTTCAAGGACACCTCGAGCTGCTCTCTGATAGAGCTGGGGATGGAACCAGTGACCCACTGACTACTATATGACCCACTCTACCTCCTGAGCCATGTCACCCCATAAGAAAAACCACGCCCTTGTGACTGGCTCTGGATAACTAGGCTAATCTAGAAAAAGGGAGTAAACAAGGAAACAGAAGCGGTAAGAGGAAATATAACCATGATCTGATCTCCTCCTAGGAGTCAAGCCAGCAAACGTTGATTCAATACAGTGAAATGGCTTTGCATTGAAGTGTATATGTTATCAAGTATGGCTCTTACTGAAGTAAAGCAAAAGAGGACAACTGTTATAAATGCAGGGGAGACCCATGGGTCTTGGATGCATCAGTATCCCTGATACAGAAAGGGTTCTTAATCTTCTTCCTCCGCTGCACTACATTTCCAACCAGCAGACCACAGATAGTAAGTAAGTAGCAAGAGCATCACTGAAAGAAACGTGGGATGCTTTGTTTGAAAGCAAACCAGACCAACTGGAAAGATTAACTGTCTCAGCAGTACAAATGGTTAGAACTAAAATAGAATAATCACAAAGGGACTGCTGGGTGAGAAAGCCACCAAACTGTAAGGGACTTGTTGAGTTTGAATTCAATGATATTGGAGTAATCTTGCAGCTTTGGAGAAGTAATGATATCATGATGCACCGACAACATTCTGAGGCACTTGGACAACAGTAATGGCCAAAAGCATTTGAGTATTATCTTTTTGCATCAAGAGCTTATCATAAAAACTATAAGGAATATTTCCCTTGTCCTGTTCTCCTCTACTGATGTCGCTTCCCTTTGCCACTGCCTCATAAAGTTGTCTCAGCACAGAGTGAGCGTTTTGACTCCTGTGATGGGCAACAGTACTGAAGAAGCAGGCTCAGTACTGTTGCTTACATCACAAATGAATATGTGATTCAAGGTGGTCTTCTAGGTACTTGTTTGGACTGTACCTCTGGAGGCAATCTGCTGCTCGAGACAGGGCAAGCTGGCTGTGCTTCTAGTTCTAAGGTAGACAAGAGGAACACCTGCCGGCAGGGAGTAGACAAGACGGTTAGGGGAGAGATGGAGTGATCTAGATTCTATGGTAAATGGATGTCTTCCTTTTGTGCTTGGTAGGAGTGTAACAATTAAGTTTTTTTTTCTTTGCCCTTGATCCAATCTGCATCATTTGAGTTCCGCTAATACCAATGGCTGATCTGTACAGGATCTCAGTAGGTTGAGATCATTTACAAGTATGCAGGGAAGAGAGTCATGAAAATCCTGTCACTTTATAATCACTATGACTTTTACCTTAATCCGCAAACACCCTTTTTGAACATATTCAGTAGTAGCCTGAAGTCTTACCTTCACACTGACCTCAGTGATGGTATATAGAAGCCATGGATTATATAAAAAATATTCTACAGTGTCAGTCGGCCAAACCAGATGCTATTGGTTTGTGCAAGCAACAATTGAGCATCTCTGAAGTTGGTCATTGTCATGACAACTAAGACAGTTTCAAAGTAATTTAGAATGTAGCAACACCATTAATCTATCCATGCAGGGACCATTTAGCCGAAGTCGGGACAGGGAGTCATGCTTGAGCCTATTCCAGCGCTTATTGGGTGAAAGGCGGAGAAATGCCCTGGAAAGTCGCCACTCCATCTCAGGACTTGAGCAGTTAGGGGTTCAGCATCTTGCTCAAGGCCACTTTGAATAGCTTTCTGCAGGGGCCAGGGATTGAACCATGAATCTTCCAATTACTAGACGACCACTCCACCTCCTGAGCTATGCTGCCATCATGTTTCATGACATGTAATTAATCAGAATTCAACCATCAGAGGTAAATCACATCTGATGGGCTCGTCTGTCAGGACCTGAATGTTTTTACCGTGCATGTGAGATAAATTACATACATGTTCAGATTAAAACTCCAATTCTTCAGTTTCTCAACTAAATTCTTGTTTTGTTTGCTGTTTTTTTCTCATTTTGTCAAAACAGGTTTAAGGAGAAGTAGTCTGCGACCCAGTGAGCGGACTATATGGACATGTCTTCTCTAGCTGCCAGAATGCAGATGTGTGAAACTCACTCTGTCCAAGAAGAGGGGGGTCAACTGAGGAGCCCATCCAAGGCATGGCAGTTGACGCATGGGGAGTTTGCTCCTCTTCCTTGCGGTAGTCAGCGAGCCATGAGCTTTTGGTTGTGTTGTACTGTTCTAAAAGGAAAAGAGGAAAGAAAAACACTATGTTAGTTAGTCCTGTTAAATATAATGACTATTAAACTAATCCTAGATACACTGAAAAATCTAGTCCTCACATGAGAGACCATCCACGGTCTGTGAATACATTCTATACAAAATCACACTGCGGTGCCATATCCTCTTGCTCTCTACAAGCTGTCTTTACTAAATTCCAAAGTTTTTACTGACCGGAGCATCACACCTGAGCGGATGCAACAATTATATGCACATGTGGAGGTGGGCCATTACTATCATAGACCATCCTGAGATCAGAAATGACGCTCTTCCCACGACCTGGCATGGGTCATTTTGACACTGTGACCAACTCTACAACCAACTCTTCCTAATATAGTAACCATGTTTCATGTGAGCCTGATCTGTCAGACAGAGCAAATTCCAAGGCTGACCTTGTGGACTTGGTTTTCCTGTCTGGTTTAATACAGTGACTAAGCTTTCAGTCAAACAAATGACCCACAACACTTTCACCGTCCCAGCTCTGCTGTCAGTGGAAGTTATGAGTCCTCAGTTCATTCAGCATTCAGACACTTCTTCATTAACACAAATCAAGAATGAATACCAGGCTTGAGATGGTGTCCTTCACAGCAGTATCCTGTGAGTTGATTTTCATGTTTTAGACAATATTTCAGAGCTCTGATTGATGGACACGGATTACATATGAGACCTACCTAGCAGGACAGATGTGATGTTGACATCTAGTCTCTGCTTAGCATGGACTCCTATCTTGAGACGTGGAGGATGGAGACGGCCAGCAGCCTGCTGCTGCCAGGATAGAGAACAAGGCCAGGGTTCGATGAAGGGCTCCCAACCTGGACCACACAAATACATGAATGAAAATGCACTCACAACATGGAAAAAGAATAAAGAATTCCTTGCATTGGTTAAACCTTGAATTGGTCCAATGACTTGTACATGAAAATTTTTTTTTACTTGGCTGCTCACCTCTGAAAGATTCTATGTATGTCTGTCAGAAAGATGTGCGTCTTGAAACGCTTTTTGGACAGTAGTTGTGTATAGGTTCAATACCACAAAGACTCCCGACTTCACCACATATTGTGGGTCTGAACCTGGTTCAGTACATATTGTGCATCCTCTCTACTCTGTCTTTCTTACCCTTTTATACGTGTCTATCAATAGTAAAATCCAGTTCAATACCATAAAAAGTAGCGTAATCTAAAAGAAAAAAAACAAGGCAGGTATTTAAGAACTGAACATGAACATCTTTTAAGTTTATAATCTTGAATGGGAAGGGTCAAAACCTGACAGGGTTAATGGGAGCTCAGTGGGTCTCAGTCACCTGAAAGTTCTCTGTTGTAAAAGTCTCCTGACAGAATGTAGCTGGCATTGCCTTCCTGGGTGGAACCAATGCGTTGCAGTACACACAGTCCTGCAACAGGAAACAGTTTGTTCAGGGAAAATACAAAAAGCCCAAACCAAGTCAAGTCCATTTTATTTGTATAGGCCATTGGAGGAGGGGTGCTAAAGATGGCTCTGCCAGGGAAGAGGGAAAGAGGAAGGCCAAAGAGGACAGGAAAAGATGGAGACACTTGATCCACTGTGGGAACCCCTAGTATCAGCTGCCAAAAGTAGTAGTAGTGCTAGATGTGTGGGGTACCTCAGGGTTTGATTCTTGGACCATTAACATCTAATCTCTTTATACTCCCACTTGCACATGTTATTGAGAAGCACACAATAAATGACCATAATTATGCAGATGATTTACAACTGTACCTATCTCTGTCTTCAGTATCCCTTGTACTAACGCTAAAGCACGGGAGGGTGCCTCTCGTATTTATGCCTCAAGTGGATGGAACGCACTGTCTGAGGAACTGAGACATTCCCCCACACTGGGCCTTTTTAAAAGTACGTTAAAAATGTACTTTTCACAACAGCTGAAGGCTAAGTTTTGGTGTGTGTGAATATGTTTTTGATTTTTTTATATTTTGCTCCAATTCCTACACAGCACTAACAACTGGTGATGTACACATTTTCAACATTTGCAATTTTAAAATTGTCATAGTTGTATGTTCATGTTAGGGGAAGTGAATTTTGTTATCTTGTATAAACTCTGCTATATAAATAAAATGTCTTTTTGTTGCTTACGAGAGAAGGTGAGCTCAGCCAGTGGGATGTCACAGTCCAGACAGTCATCTATAAAGCAGATGCAGATGCTCTCAGCCTTGACCTCCACTCCAGACAGAGGAGCCGAGTGACTTGCAGCGTCCGTGTCCGTGGTTGATTTGCTAAGACCAACTGTGGTTTGGGTGTCTGCATTCTCCAACAGCCAAGTGGCAGCCTGGTCTAGCTGACCTGGTGGTGATAAAAATATATGTAGATTTAATTGTAGAAACAAAACCATTTTAGACTGAAAAAGACAGCAGCAAGAAAAGAGGACACAACCCCGACTGGATGTTCAGCATATATGGTACATAGCATGATTTAAAACACGGAAATAGCATATGTATAT